>CM065589.1:211302137-211318080 GCA_033119425.1 Bufotes viridis | reverse complement strand
ACACATATATTTTGTTCTGGGGTGAAATTAACCTGCCAATATAGCAATACCCTGAATCTGGTGTCCAAGCAGTTGCAGGCCAGATTTCATAGTATCCTCTTACACATATATTTTGTTCTGGGGTGAAATTAACCTGCCAATATAGCAATACCCTGAATCTGGTGTCCAAGCAGTTGCAGGCCAGATTTCATAGTATCCGCTTACACATATATATTGTTCTGGGGTGAAATGAACCTGCCAATATAGCAATACCCTGAATCTGGTGTCCAAGCAGTTGCAGGCCAGATTTCATAGTGTCCGCTTACACATATATTTTGTTCTGGGGTGAAATTAACCTGCCAATATATCAATACCCTGAATCTGGTGTCCCAGCAGTTGCAGGCCAGATTTCATAGTGTCCGCTTACACATATATTTTGTTCTGGGGTGAAATTAACCTGCCAATATAGCAATACCCTGAATCTGGTGTCCAGGCAGTTGCAGGCCAGATTTCCTAGTATCCGCTTACACATATATTTTGTTCTGGGGTGAAATTAACCTGCCAATATAGCAATACCCTGAATCTGGTGTCCCAGCAGTTGCAGGCCAGATTTCATAGTATCCGCTTACACATATATTTTGTTCTGGGGTGAAATTAACCTGCCAATATAGCAATACCCTGAATCTGGTGTCCAAGCAGTTGCAGGCCAATTGTAAATCTGTCCATAAATGGATACCTTTCATCCAGGGCCTAAATACTAGCCCTAAAAGAGATATTCCCCTAAATCAGTGGTTACTGCTGTGCCTGGATTAGTGTAATACGCTACATAAACAAATATGCAGATAGTGGTAGGTGCCTGTAAAAAAAGGCCTGAATTTGAAATCAATACATTGGGCATAATATTTTGTTCCTTATTGTGGTGCTTGGTGAACGGTAACAATGAGGCAAACATCTAGTAAGGGACGCGGACGCGGTCGTGGTGGTGTTAGTGGACCCTCTGGTGCTGGGAGAGGACGTGGCCATTCTGCCACACGTCCTAGTGAACCAACTACCTCAAGTTCCAGTACCCGCCAGAATTTACAGCGATATTTGGTGGGGCCCAATGCCGTTCTAAGGATGGTAAGGCCTGAGCAGGTACAGGCGCTAGTCAATTGGGTGGCCGACAGTGGATCCAGCACGTTCACAACATAATCTCCCACCCAGTCTTCTGCAGAAAGCGCACAGGTGGCACCTGAAAACCAAGCCCATCAGTCTGTCACATCACCCCCATGCATATCAGGGAAACTGTCTGAGCCTCAAGTTATGCAGCAGTCTCTTATGCTGTTTGAAGACTCTGCTGGCAGGGTTTCCCAAGGGAATCCACCTAGCCCTTCCCCAGTGGTGGAAGACATACAATGCACTGATGCACAACCACTGATGTTTACTGATGATAAGGACATGGGAATACCACCTCATCAGAGTCCGCACGTCTCTGATGATGACGAAACACCGGTGCCAACTGCTGCGTCTTTCTGCAGTGTGCAGACCGAACAGGAGGTCAGGGAGGAAGACTGTGTGGAAGACGATGCAGGGGACGATGAGGTCCTAGACCCCACATGGAATGAAGGTCGTGCCACTGACTTTCATAGTTCAGAGGAAGAGGTAGTGATGAGACCGAGCCAACAGCGTAGCAAAAGAGGGAGCAGGGGGCAAAAGCAGAACAGCCGCCGCCAAGAGAGTTCGCCTGATACTGGCCACCGCCACCAGGGACCGAGCACCCCAAAGGCAGCTTCAAGGAGTTCCCTGGCATGGCACTTCTTTAAACAATGTGCTGACGACAAGACCCGAGTGGTTTGCACGCTGTGCCATCAGATCCTGAAGCGAGGCATTAACGTTCTGAACCTTAGCACAACCTGCATGACCAGGCATCTACATGCAAAGCCTGAACTGCAGTGGAGTAAACACCTTTAAAGCAAGGAACTCACTCAGACTCCCCCTGCTCCCTCTTCTGCTGCTGCCTCGGCCTCTTCCTCCGCCTCGGGAGGAACGTTGGCACCTGCCGCCCACCAAACAGAGGATGTGCCACCGACACCACCACCTGCGTCACCAAGCATCTCCACCATGTCACACGGCAGCTCTCCATCTCACAAACCTTGGAGAGAAAGCGTAAATTCCCACCTAGCCACCCTCGAGCCCTGGGCCTGAATGCCAGCATTTCTAAACTACTGGCCTTTGAAATGCTGTCATTCAGGCTGGTGGACACAGACAGCTTCAAACAGCTGATGTCAATGGCTGTCCCACAGTATGTTGTCCGCAGCCGCCACTACTTCTCCAAGAAAGCCGTGCCTTCCCTGCACAACCAAGTATCCGATAAAATCAAGTGTGCACTGCGCAACGCCATCTGTGGCAAGGTCCACCTAACCACAGATACGTGGACCAGTAAGCACGGCCAGGGACGCTATATCTCCTAACTGCACACTGGGTAAATGTAGTGGCGGCTGGGCCCCAGGCGGAGAGTTCCTTGGCGCACGTCCTTCCGCCGCCAAGGATCACAGGGCATCATTCTTTGCCTCCTGTAGCCTCCTCCTCCTACTCGGCTTCCTCCTCCTCTGCTTCCACCAGCTCATCCAGTCAGCCACACACCTTCACCACCAACTTCAGCACAGCGGGGTTAATGTCAGCAGGCCATTCTGAAACTCATTATGTTTGGGGGACAGGCCCCACACCGCGCAGGAGTTGTGGCGGGGTATTGAACAACAGACCGACCAGTGGTTGCTGCCGGTGGGCCTCAAGCACGGCCTGGTGGTGTGCGATAATGGGCGAAATCTCGTCGCAGCTCCGGGACTAGCCGGTTTGACGCACATCCCTTGCCTGGCGCATGTGCTGAATTTGGTGGTGCAGAAGTTCATTCACAACTACCCCAACATGTCAGAGCTTCTGCATAAAGTGAGGGCCGTCTGTGCACGCTTCCAGCGTTCACATCCTGCCGCTGCTCGCCTGTCTGCGCTACAGCGTAACTTCGGCCTTCCCGCTCACCGCCTCATATGCGACGTGCCCACCAGGTGGAACTCCACCTTGCACATGCTGGAGAGACTGTGCGAGCAGCAGCAGGCCATAGTGGAGTTTCAGCTGCAGCACGCACGTGTCAGTCGCATTGCGGAACAGCACCACTTCACCACCAATGATTGGGCCTCCATGCGAGACCTGTGTGCCCTGTTGCGCTGTTTCGAGTACTCCACTAACATGGCCAGTGGTGATGACACCGTTATCAGCGTTACAATACCACTTCTATGTCTCCTTTAGAAAACGCTTAGGGCGATGATGGAAGAGAAGGTGACCCAGGAGGAGGAGGAGGAGGAGGATGAGGGGTCATTTTTAGCACTTTCAGGCCAGTCTTTTAGAAGTGGCTCAGAGGGAGGTTTTTTGCAACAGCAGAGGCCAGGTACAAATGTGGCCAGCCAGGGCCCACTACTGGAGGACGAGAAGGATGAGGAGGAGGTGGAGGAGGATGAGGATGAAGCAGGTTCACAGCGGGGTGGCACCCGACACAGTTCAGGCTCATCAATGGTGCGTGGCTGGGGGGATACGGAGGACGATGACGATACGCCTCCCACAGGGGAGCCTGGCACGCATGAGCGACTACATGCTGCAGTGCCTGCGCAACGAAAGCAGAGTTGCGCACATTTTAACGTGTGCGGACTACTGGGTTGCCACCTTGCTGGATCCCCGGTAGAAAGACAATGTGCCCACCTTACTTCCTTCACTGGAGCGTGATAGGAAGATGCGCGAGTACAAGCGCACGCTGGTAGAGGCGCTCCTGAGAGCATTCCCAAATGTCACAGGGGAACAGGTGGAAGCCCAAGACGAAGGCAGAGGAGGAGCAAGAGGTCGCCAACGCAGCAGTGTCACGGCCAGCTCTTCTGAGGGAAGGGTTAGCATGGCAGAAATGTGGAAAAGTTTTGTCTCCATGCCACAGCTAACTGCACTACCACCTGATACGGAACGTGTTAGCAGGAGGCAGCATTTCACTAACATGGTTGAACAGTACGTCTGCACACCCCTCCACGTACTGACTGATGGTTCGGCCCCATTCAACTTCTGGGTCTCCAAATTGTCCACGTGGCCAGAGTTAGCATTTTATGCCTTGGAGGTGCTGGCCTGCCCGGCGGCCAGCGTTTTGTCTGAACGTGTATTCAGCACGGCAGGGGGCGTCATTACTGACAAACGCAGCCGCCTGTCCACAGCCAACGTGGACAAGCTGACATTCATAAAAATGACCCAGGCATGGATCCCACAGGACCTGTGCCTTCCTTGTGCAGAATAGACATTTATAACTGCCTCCCCATCAACCATGTATTCTTGTACTCCGGGGCACTTCTTTATTGAATCCTCATTTATTTAACTTTACCATGATCTTGCGGTGCAACCCAAAGTTGAATGAACCTCTCCTCTGTCTGGGTGGTGGGGCCGAAATAACTGAAAGTGACCTTCTCGGTGGTGGGTGATATGACGCATGATTCCTTGCTGTGGGACCTCTCTCCTCTGTCTGGGTGCTGGTCCCAAATAAATGAGAGTGGCCTTGTCCGGTGGTGGTTGATAAGACGCATGATTCCTTGCTGTGGGACATGTATCCTCTGTCTGGGTGCTGGTCCAAAATAAATGAGAGTGGCCTTCTCCGGTGGTGGTTGATATGACACATGATTCCTTGCTGTGAGACCTCTCTCCTCTGTCTGGGTGCTGGGCCGAAATAAATGAGAGTGGCCTTCTCCGGTGGTGGTTGATATGAGGCATGATTCCTTGCTGTGGGACCTCTCTCCTCTGTCTGGGTGCTGGGCCGAAATAAATGAGAGTGGCCTTCTCCGGTGGTGGTTGATATGATGCATGATTCCTTGCTGTGGGACCTGTATCCCAGGCCAGATTTCATAGTGTCCGCTTACACATATATTGTGTTCTGGGGTGAAATTAACCTGCCAATAGAGCAATACCCTGAATCTGGTGTCCAAGCAGTTGCAGGCCAGATTTCATAGTGTCCGCTTACACATATATTTTGTTCTGGGGTGAAATTAACCTGCCAATATAGCAATACCCTGAATCTGGTGTCCAAGCAGTTGCAGGCCAGATTTCATAGTGTCCGCTTACACATATATTTTGTTCTGGGGTGAAATTAACCTGCCAATATAGCAATACCCTGAATCTGGTGTCCAAGCAGTTGCAGGCCAGATTTCATAGTGTCCGCTTACACATATATTTTGTTCTGGGGTGAAATTAACCTGCCAATATAGCAATACCCTGAATCTGGTGTCCAAGCAGTTGCAGGCCAGATTTCATAGTATCTGCTTACACATATATTTTGTTCTGGGGTGAAATAACCTGCCAATATAGCAATACCCTGGATCTGTTGTCCAAGCAGTTGCAGGCCAGATTTCCTAGTATCCGCTTACACATATATTTTGTTCTGGGGTGAAATTAACCTGCCAATATAGCAATACCCTGGATCTGTTGTCCAAGCAGTTGCAGGACAGATTTCCTAGTATCCGCTTACACATATATTTTGTTCTGGGGTGAAATTAACCTGCCAATATAGCAATACCCTGAATCTGGTGTCCAAGCAGTTGCAGGCCAGATTTCATAGTTTCCGCTTACACATATATTTTGTTCTGGGGTGAAATTAACCTGCCAATATAGCAAAACCCTGAATCTGGTGTCCAAGCAGTTGCAGGCCAGATTTTCTAGTATCCGCTTACACATATATTTTGTTCTGGGGTGAAATTAACCTGCCAATATAGCAATCAACTGAATCTAGTGTCCAAGCAGTTGCAGGCCAGATTTCATAGTATCCTCTTACACATATATTTTGTTCTGGGGTGAAATTAACCTGCCAATATAGCAATACCCTGAATCTGGTGTCCAAGCAGTTGCAAGCATGATTTCATAGTATCCGCTTACACATATATTTTGTTCTGGGGTGAAATTAACCTGCCAATATAGCAATACCCTGAATCTGGTGTCCAAGCAGTTGCAGGCCAGATTTCATAGTGTCCGCTTACACATATATTTTGTTCTGGGGTGAAATTAACCTGCCAATATAGCAATACCCTGAATCTGGTGTCCAAGCAGTTGCAGGCCAGATTTCATAGTGTCCGCTTACACATATATTTTGTTCTGGGGTGAAATTAACTTGCCAATATAGCAATACCCTGAATCTGGTGTCCAAGCAGTTGCAGGCCAGATTTCATAGTGTCCGCTTACACATATATTTTGTTCTGGGGTGAAATTAACCTGCCAATATAGCAATACCCTGAATCTGGTGTCCAAGCAGTTGCAGGCCAGATTTCATAGTGTCCGCTTACACATATATTTTGTTCTGGGGTGAAATTAACCTGCCAATATATCAATACCCTGAATCTGGTGTCCCAGCAGTTGCAGGCCAGATTTCATAGTGTCCGCTTACACATATATTTTGTTCTGGGGTGAAATTAACCTGCCAATATAGCAATACCCTGAATCTGGTGTCCAGGCAGTTGCAGGCCAGATTTCCTAGTATCCGCTTACACATATATTTTGTTCTGGGGTGAAATTAACCTGCCCCATTCAACTTCTGGGTCTCCAAATTGTCCACGTGGCCAGAGTTAGCATTTTATGCCTTGGAGGTGCTGGCCTGCCCGGCGGCCAGCGTTTTGCCTGAACGTGTATTCAGCACGGCAGGGGGCGTCATTACTGACAAACGCAGCCGCCTGTCCACAGCCAACGTGGACAAGCTGACGTTCATAAAAATGAACCAGGCATGGATCCCACAGGACCTGTGCCTCCCTTGTGCAGAATAGA
This sequence comes from Bufotes viridis, assembly GCA_033119425.1. Lineage (NCBI taxonomy): Eukaryota > Metazoa > Chordata > Amphibia > Anura > Bufonidae > Bufotes > Bufotes viridis. Next base: position 211,311,297 of record CM065589.1, on the reverse strand, counting down.
CATTTATAACTGCCTCCCAATCAACCATGTATTCTTGTACTCCGGGGCACTTCTTTATTGAATCCTCATTTTTTTAACTTTACCATGATCTTGCGGTGCAACCCAAAGTTGAATGAACCTCTCCTCTGTCTGGGTGGTGGGGCCGAAATAACTGAAAGTGGCCTTCTCCGGTGGTGGGTGATATGACGCATGATTCCTTGCTGTGGGACCTCTCTCCTCTGTCTGGGTGCTGGTCCCAAATAAATGAGAGTGGCCTTCTCCGGTGGTGGTTGATATGACGCATGATTTCTTGCTGTGGGACATGTATCCTCTGTCTGGGTGCTGGTCCAAAATAAATGAGAGTGGCCTTCTCCGGTGGTGGTTGATATGACACATGATTCCTTGCTGTGAGACCTCTCTCCTCTGTCTGGGTGCTGGGCCGAAATAAATGAGAGTGGCCTTCTCCGGTGGTGCTTGATATGAGGCATGATTCCTTGCTGTGGGACCTCTCTCCTCTGTCTGGGTGCTGGGCCGAAATAAATGAGAGTGGCCTTCTCCGGTGGTGGTTGATATGACGCATGATTCCTTGCTGTGGGACATGTATCCTCTGTCTGGGTGCTGGTCCAAAATAAATGAGAGTGGCCTTCTCCGGTGGTGGTTGATATGACGCATGATTCCTTGCTGTGGGACCTCTCTCCTCTGTCTGGGTGCTGGGCTGAAATAAATGAGAGTAGCCTTCTCCGTTGGTGGTTGATATGAGGCATGATTCCTTGCTGTGGGACCTCTCTCCTCTGTCTGGGTGCTGGGCCAAAATAAATCAGAGTGGCCTTCTCCGGTGGTGGTTGATATGACGCATGATTCCTTGCTGTGGGACCTGTATCCTCTTTCTGGGTGCTGGTCCAAAATAAATGAGAGTGGCCTTCTCCGGTGGTCGTTGATATGAGGCATGATTCCTTGCTGTGGGACCTCTTTCCTCTGTCTGGGTGCTGGGCCGAAATAAATGAGAGTGGCCTTCTCCGTTGGTGGTTGATATGACGCATGATTCCTTGCTGTGGGACCTCTCTCCTCTGTCTGGGAGCTGGTCCAAAATAAATGAGAGTGGCCTTCTCCGGTGGTGGTTGATATGACGCATGATTCCTTGCTGTGGGACCTGTATCCTCTGTCTGGGTGCTGGTCCGAAATAAATGAGAGTGGCCTTCTCCGGTGGTGGTTGATATGAGGCATGATTCCTTGCTTTGGGACCTCTTTACTCTGTCTGGGTGCTGGGCCGAAATAAATGAGAGTGGCCTTCTCCGGTGGTGGTCGATATGACGCATGATTCCTTGCTGTGAGACCTCTCTCCTCTGTCTGGGTGCTGGGCCGAAATAAATGAGAGTGGCCTTCTCCGTTGGTGGTTGATATGAGGCAAGATTCCTTGCTGTGGGACCTCTCTCCTCTGTCTGGGTGCTGGGCCGAAATAAATGAGAGTGGCCTTCTCCGTTGGTGGTTGATATGAGGCATGATTCCTTGCTGTGGGACCTCTCTCCTCTGTCTGGGTGCTGGGCCGAAATAAATGAGAGTGGCCTTCTCCGGTGGTGGTTGATATGATGCATGATTCCTTGCTGTGGGACCTCTCTCCAATTGATATTGGTTAATTTTTATTTATTTTATTTTATTTTAATTCATTTCCCTATCCACATTTGCTTGCAGGGGATTTACCTACATTTTGGCAGCCCTCTAGCCCTTTCCTGGACTATTTTACAGCCTTTTTAGTGCCTAAAAGTTCGGGTCCCCATTGACTTCAATGGGGTTCGGGTTCGGGATAAAGTTCGGGTTGAGTTCGGATCCCGAACCCGAACATTTTCGGGAAGTTCGGCCGAACTTCTCGAACCCGAACATCCAGGTGTTCGATCATCTCTAGCCTTAACCCATTCAGAACCCTGCCAATTTTCATCTGTTTTGATTGGTAATATTTTGGGGTGCTTATGAATTTTTCATTGCTTGGTATCTCACTTTTTGTGATGTAATGTGACACAGTTTTTATTTTTATTTTTTTACGGTGTTCACCTGAGGGGTTAGGTCATGTATTATTTTTATACAGCAGGTTGTTACGGACGTGGCAATACATAATATGTCTACTTTTTTTATTTTTTTCACTATTAACACAATAAAAGCATTTTTAAAACAAAAAAAAATCAAGTTTTAGTGTCTCCATATTCTTTTTTGCCCGTTTTATGTAGGGGCTAAATTTTTGCAGGATGAAGTGACGGTTCAATTGGTACTATTTTAGGGGGCATACGCCTTTTTAATCGCTTGGTGTTGCACTCTTTGTGATGTAAGGTGACAAAAAAATGGTTGTTTTAGCACAGCTTTTATTTTATTTTTTATACGGCTTTCAGGTGAGGGGGTGGATCATGTGATATTTTTATAGAGCCAGTCGTTACGAACGCAGCTATACCCAATATGTTAGAAGGCCGGTTTATTGGCCTGTATTTGTGGGAGGGGCGTAAGTAGCACATTTATACCAGGCAGGCGCCTCCCTTGGGTATGTCGACGGTGCTGCATAGTGGTGTGCAGTCTGAGCCACCTGTTGCAGCACATGGGCTGAATCTGCAGCTTCCATACCCAGTCAGCGTCCAGGATCCCAGTTGAGGTCGTTCCGGTCAGGTGAGGGTTTTGCAGCTTTGTTCGGTTACAGTCTGGCTGGCGATGTGTAGTCTGGCCAGCGGTGTGTCGGCTCCTTTGGTGAGGAGGAGCAGCACTGCACCGGAGCGATTCTGCCTGGTACCCCCCCCGTTTGGCGCCCACGCAGCAGTACAGTTAGGCTGCAGGGGTCAGCTTGACTCCATCTTGTTTTCTCGTGCCTGGCAGCCCACGCTTGACGCCCACGCGGCAGCACGTTTAGGCAGCAGGGGTCAGCGTGACTCCATCTTGTTTTCTCACAGGTTTCTATGTCTTGCACTGGTCACCTTGCTAGTTTGTGTGTGTATATCTGTATGTCTTTCTTGTCTGCCTTTCACTTCACTGATCGCCAGCAAATCTCTCTCGCTATCCGCTATTAATTCTGCAGACAGACTAAAGCCTTGTTCACACTGCAGCATTATCCCCTTACTTGCATTATAAAGGTTGAGGTTCAGGCAGCTGACTAACCCAGCTGGAGCAGAGTTGCTGTTTACAGAGTGTTATTGTTTCTTTAGTATAAATGCTATTTTGCGATATGTATATTGAGTAGACGGTAAGCTCCTCTGTGTTGAGGTATCTTCCTTTGTCTTGTTTCATTTGTTTTGGAAATGTAAAATGTGTGTTTGTGTGTCACTTTAAAGTTGTGAACCTGAGTTTGTGTACTTAATAAGCACCTGTGCAAGGTACTGGGGATCCATCTTCAGTTCAGAGTGTTAGCTGGACACTGTGGGAGCTACTTGCTACAAAGGTAATTGCAGAGACCCATGAGGACCGTTTATTTTGTTATTTTGCCTCGTTTTGTTGTTTTATTTGTGCTACAAATAGATAGGAGCGTGGCTTTCGCCGAGAACCGAGTTTAGTTTGTTTTTACGGCATATACACCCACATCTAAACTGGGCGCATGTGCTGATGGTGGCAACATTTGCATGTACTTATCTATAGCAGCGTGGTGTGTTGCAGGTGGTTTATATTACTGCATGCCTCCTGTTGGTGTCAGCATATTACCACAGTGAGGATTGTCTTTACATGTCATTTGTTGCTTTTCAGGTCACGTCACAGCTCGCCATTTACAGTTGATGTGGTCAATCACAGCTCATGCTTAGGTAGTAGAAAAGGAAAAAAAAAGTCACATTACGGGTGGATTTCCATTAGGTTACGGGCTTTGTTACTTGAAGTTTTGTTTTTAGGTTGTTATAGGTTCTGAATGTTGGGTAAGTCACTTTTTATCAGTTTGCGGTCTCACAACATCAGACCTGAGCCGTCACTCAGGCCTCTGCGGTTTCAACCATTTTGTTGGTTCTGATGCCTGCAGGCCTCACGTCAGTGTCGGGATACTACCACAGCCAGGATCATCATTGCATGTCATTTTGCTTTTTCAGGTCGCGTCACAGCTCGTCATTCTCAATTGGTGTGGTCAATTACTTCTTTTGCTAAGGTAGTAGAAAAAAAAAAAGAAGGGGGCGTTTAGGGAAAAAAAATATTAAAAAAAAAATACAACTAAAATTACATGGAAAATAAAGAATATATAAAACTTTATCAGCTTACAAACTCGCTACTTGACGTTTCTTCAAAGACTGCTATAGGTTCAGAGTGTTGGGTAAGTCACGTTTTCATCAGTTTGTGGTATCACAACGTCAAACCAAACACGTCGCTCAGGTCACGGCGGTTTCAACTATTTGTTTTTCTGGTGCTTCCGCTGGCACTGGTTTTGTTGCCATTTCTTGCCCCCCAATATAATCATTTTCTTTCCGACTTTCCATTCAGGGTGCCCGGTTCGTGTCTTTCAGCAATTACTAACAGCAGTAACAGACCAAGGCCTTGCGAGTACTCTGTTGCGGTTCCCACGGCCCACTTGCCACTGGTGTTGGGTGCGAGTATTCGCAAGGCGAGTTTGATCTCGAATATCGTGATTTCGAGATTTGCAAATATGTCGAATACTTGACCCCATATTACGTATATTCGCTCTTGAAATGGATAGTGAGTGATAGGGAAACTGTATCTTAAAATATAAAAAAAAAATAAAAAAAAAAATTCTGACATAATTTTCCCAACCTTAGTTGCTTCTTTTACAGTTTCCACTATTCCTGTCAGAGTAAAGACTTAATACGTAAAACTGTCCTTCCAATGTTCGTCACTTGAATAATCACATTAATCTATTCGCGGTTTGTATTCCCTTACCTACCTAGCGTTAACAGGTCCGGTCAGACTCCAGCACGCTGAATGTATTGTGGAAATCCGTATATGTCTTTTCGCGCCCTTCCATTCCTTCAAATGACTCCCGCCATTTCAAGCTTTCTATACGTGTAAAGCTGTTTAAACATTATTAATACCTAACAGTTTTTATGCGCACGCGAATATTACTTAAAAGTATTAATCGCAGGTCATGATATTGAATGCGAAATAACGAATATTGCGAAATCGCGAATGTGCGACGAATGTGAAGCGGGTTGTTCGTCGGATGTTGCGAGGTCGAATGTGGGTCTTGCACTCATCACTACTCACCACCTCTGTATATTTCTTGGTTTGGGTAAAAGTTATAGCGTTTACAAACTATGGTGCAAAAATGTCCGCACTTTGACTTTCTGAGCACCTGTCATGTTTCCTGATGTACTACAATGACAGTAGAAACACTCCACAAATGACCCCATTTTGGAAATTAGACACCCTAAGGTATTCGCTGATGGGCATAGTGAGTTTATGGAAGTTTTTCTTTTTTGTCACAAGTTAGCGGAAATGGAATTTTTTTTTTCTTACAAAGTCTCATATTCCACTAACTTGTGACAAAAAATTTAATTTTACATGAACTCACCATACCCCTCACAGAATACCTTGGGGTGTCTTCTGTCTAAAATAGGGTCACTTGTGGGGTATTTATACTGCCCTGGCATTTTAGGGGTCTCTAAAGCGTGAGAAGTAGTTTGGAATCCAAATGCGTAAAAATGCCCTGTGAAATCCTAAAGGTACTCATTGGAATTAGGGCCCCTTTGCGCATCTTGGCTGCAAAAAAGTGTCACTCATGTGGTATCACCATACTCAGGAGAAGTAGGGCAATGTGTTTTGGGGTGTATTTTTACATATACCCATACGGTGTGTGAAAAATATCTCTGTAAATGACAACTTTTTCCATTTTTTTTATGCAAAGTTGTCAATTTACAGAGATATTTCTCTCACCCAGCATGGGTATATGTAAAAATACACCCCAAAACACAATGCCCTACTTCTCCTGAGTATGGCGATACCACATAAGACACTTTTTTGCAGCAAGATGCGCAAAGGGGCCCTAATTCCAATGAGTACCTTTTAGGAGGGCATTTTTATGCATTTGGATTCCAGACTTCTTCTCAAGCTTTAGGGCCCCTAAAATGCCAGGGCAGTATAAATACCCCACAAGTGACCCTATTTTGGAAAGAAGACACCCCAAGGTATTCTGTGAGGGGCATGGCGAGTTCATAGAAGATTTTTATTTTGGCAGAAGTTAGCGGAAATTGTCTTTTTTTTTTTTCCTCACAAAGTCTCTCTTTCCGCTAACTTGTGACAAAAAGTTCTATCTTTCATGGACTCAATATGCCCCTGAGCGAATACCTTGGGGTGTCTTCTTTCCAAAATGGGGTCACATGTGAGGTGTTTGTACTGCCCTGGCATTTGAGGGTCTCCGCAATCATTACACGTATGGCCAGCATTAGGAGTTTCTGCTATTCTCCTTATATGGAGCATACGGGTAATGAGATTTTTTTTTTTTCCGTTCAGCCTCTGGGCTTAAAGAAAAAATGAACGGCACAGATTTCTTCATTCGCATCGATCGATATGGATGAAAAAATCTCTGCCAAAAAATATGCAAAAAGAAAAAAGAGGGGCCAGGCGATTGCCAGGACATAGGGGATCCGCCCAAACATCGATACCCACTTCAGCTCCTATGTCCTGGCAAATGTGATTTCTCCATTCACATCGATCAATCGATCATTGTGGAGGAAGACATCTTTGCCAGATTTTTGATACAAAGTGTTTGCCAAAGCATATGCACTCCAACACCTCTCCTCAGCTCATATGCTTGGGAAAACATACCTGTACTGCGGAGAAGAAATCTCGTCCTGCAGCGCCGCATACACCGACTTCACATGTAAACTGACAGAAGCGCAATGCTTCTCTTAGAATGCACAATAGTGCTGCAGCGTTTTCGTTGGTTGGTCCGTTGGTCCAGCTGGAAAGTAAAGGGTGGTTAGTAAAAAAATCAAAAAAAAGAAGAAAAAACAAGCAGCAGACTCATAAATTTGAACTTTACAAACTTTATAAAACCTGAACATCATAAAACTTTGAAAACCTAACCTAACTCAAGACTCAAGATTTCTTTTTCTTGCTACCTGTTTAATTTTTTTTTTTTTTTTTTTACTTTTTACTCTTTACTTACCTAGCAGAAACCTCTCCTCTCCCATAGGACAATGTGTAAAGTGTAAATCGCACAGAGATGGTGCGAAGTACATTATGCACTTTATCCCAAGTGAAAGGAGAGGTTTCACATATCTGCAGTAGCACACTAGCACCCCTGTGTGTTAGGGTCTCTCAAAACCTAGTATCCTGAGAGACACTTGTGTAAAATCTACCTGTGTCCTGCGGTCCCTACGTCCCTAAGTGTACCTCAGTGTGGTACTTCCGGAAACACTCCCCTAAGCATAGGGAAGGGTGGTGAGGGCAGTCAGGACAGAAATAGCGGGTGTCACGCCTTATTCCACTCCTGCTACAGACACGACATCTTTTTCGGGGTGGCGGTTGGTTTGAGGTACCAGCAATGACACTGGGGAAATGTCGCTCGTGTAGACAGCTCACTACAGTGGTAGTTGGGGCCACGGAACCTCCTGGATACAGGAGGTTCTCGATGATCTCTTCCTGAAATTTGAGGAAGGATCCTGTTCTCCCAGCCTTACTGTAGAGAACAAAACTATTATACATAGCCAATTGAATTAGGTATACAGACACCTTCTTATACCAGCATCTGGTCCTGCGGGAAAGTAAATAAGGAGCCAACATCTGGTCATTGAAGTCCACCCCTCCCATGAACAAATTATAGTCGTGGACCGAGAGGGGCTTTTCAATGACACTGGTTGCCCGTTCAATTTGGATTGTCGTGTCTGCGTGAATGGAGGAGAGCATGTAAACGTCACGCTTGTCTCTCCATTTTGCCATGAGCAGTTCTTCGTTACACAAGGCTGCCCCCTGCCCCCTTGCAAGACGGGTGGCAAGGAGCCGTTTGGGGAAGCCCCAGCGACTAGGTTGCGTGGTGCCTCAGAAGCCAATCTGTTCTAGAAACAAATGCCTGAAGAGGGGTACACTTGTGTAGAAATTGACCACATAAAGATGGCATCCCTTGCCAAATAAGGGTGACACCAAGTCCCAGACTGTCTTCCCACTGCTCCCCAGGTAGTCAGGGCAACCGACCGGCTCTAGGGTCTGATCTTTACCCACATAGACCTGAAATTTGTATGTATAGCCTGTGGCCCTTTCACAAAGCTTATACATTTTGACCCCATACCGGGCGCACTTGCTTGGGATGTATTGTTTGAAGCCAAGGCGCCCGGTAAAATGTATTAGGGACTCATCTATGCAGATGTTTTGCTCAGGGGTAGTGTTGAGCGAACAGTTCGAGCATAGTTCGGGTTCGTACCGAATTTTGGGGTGTCCGGAACACGGACCCGAACCCGGACATTTTCAAACAAGTTCGGGTTCTTTGTTCGGCGATTACTTCCTGCTTTCTGAAGGGCTGCACAGCAGCCAATCATCTAGCGTTTTACTTCTTGCCCCTAAGAGCCCATCACAGCCATGCCTACTAATGGCATGGCTGTGATTGGCCAAGTGCAGCATGTGACCCAGCCTCTATTTAAGCTGGAGTCACGTAGTGCCGCACGTCACACTGCTCTGATTAGTGTAGGGAGAGGACGCAGCTTCTGTGAGGGCGAGATTAGGCAGGGAAAAGTCAGCAACAGCACCAAATGAACGGATCGATCTACAGCTGTGAATAATTGACCTTCTGCTAGGTACTTGCTCACTGGTTTTTAGGCTGCACAGAGCGTTTTTCTGTCACTTATTTTCTGGGCTGATCGGCGGCCATTTTGTGACTTGTGGTTCACCAGAACAAGCTGCCACCAAGTTCATCAATCCATCAATACTAGTTTTTTTTTTTTTGCCATATCCTACATCAGGGGCTTGGCTGTGCTAATTGTCACCCCTAGAAACTCAGGATAGCAATTTCTATATTTTATTAAGGGGTTAAATACAATTGCCCAAATACCAATCCCCTAAATCTGGTGTTCCAGCTTTGGCTAGCCAAGTATAATACTGTCTGCTGTCTGGAAAAGGATAGATTATTTTATGTGGTGAAATTCAATTGCCAAAATAGCAATACCATAAATCAGTGGTTTCAGCTGTGGCTGGCAAAGTATAATAGTGTCCGCCAAAACATATATTTTACTCTGGGGTGAAATTCAATTGCCAAAATAGCAATACCCTGAATCTGGTGTCCCAGCTGTTG
>CM065589.1:211110048-211301637 GCA_033119425.1 Bufotes viridis | reverse complement strand
ACCCCATAGGAATGCATGGTTCCTGTACTGTTGTTCGTTTTTTTGCGCGTTCGAACGCGGCGTTTTACGCGAAAGTGTGAACTGAGTGTTAGTGAGAGGAGGGAGAGTGTAGTTGCTGCTGATTTAATAGGGAAATCGATAGCTAGGCTAGTGAATTCAGTGTCCACTCCAGTCCTGAAAGACTCATCTGATCTCTGCTGTAAGGACAGCGTCCTGACAGCACCCCAAAAAGTCCTTTTTAGGGCTGCAACATTAGTCTGCTTTTTTTTTTCTCCATATATATATTGCAGTTGCCTAGCCTGCCTGTGTGTGAGGAGCTGCAGGCCCTCAGACTGTAGTGTGCCCACTGCCAGTGCCCACCCCTGTCATCCCGTGTGGCACAGGACTTTGCATCAAAAAAAGGCATTTAATTTTTACACTTTAGTGTAATTTCAGTTGCTTGCCTGCTAGTGTGTGTCAGGCCGACTTCCACTGACTGTAGTGTGCCCACTGCTAGTGCCAACCACTGATACCGGGTGGCACAGTAGCTTGCCGATAAATAGGGCATTTATTTTTTAGACAGTATTCTAATTTCAGTTGCTTGCCTGCTGCCAGTGTGTGTCAGGCCCACTTTCACAGACTGTAGTGTGCCCACTGCCAGTGCCAACCACTGATACCGGGTGGCACAGTAGCTTGCCGATAAATAAGGCATTTATTTTTTAGACAGTATTCTAATTTCAGTTGCTTGCCTGCTGCCAGTGTGTGTCAGGCCCACTTTCACAGACTGTAGTGTGCCCACTGCCAGTGCCAACCACTCATACCGGGTGGCACAGTACCTAGCACTCGTAGTACCTAATCTAAAAAAAAATGACAGGCAAAGGCAGGCCACCCCGCAGGGGCCGTCGTAGTCGTTTTGCTTTGATTTCCACTGTCCCTGGAATAATGCCTAGTTTTCTTACAGGCCACGTACCCTGAACCAGAAAAATTCTGAGGACATAGTTGACTGGCTTAGACAGGACACCCAATCTTCAACAGCTTCCGTTAAGAACTTTGACGCACCATCCTCCTCCAGCTCAGCTTCGGTCACCTGCTCTCAAGTTACCACGCTTCCGCCCGCCTCCACCACCACCACTACCACCACAGCCACCACAGCCGCTTCACTTGATCCGTCAGAGGAGTTATTTACACATCAGTTGGATGCAATTAGTGATGCGCAACCATTATTGCCAGATGATGTAGATTACAGGGATATGTCTCAGTCAGGCAGGATTACACACATGGACGTACAGTGTGATGATGATGATGTTGTACCCGCTGCTGCTTCCTTTGCTGAGGTGTCAGATACAAGTGAAGCGGTTGATGATGACGATGTGTCCACGGATGCCACGTGGGTGCCTGCTCGAAGAGAAGAAGAGGGGGAAAGTTCAGAAGGGGAGACAGAGAGAATGAGGAGACGAGTTGGAAGCAGGGGAGGTCAGTCGCAAGGAGTTAGTGGCACAGTCAGACAGCATGTATCGGCACCCGGGGTCAGCCAGACAGCACGCCAGTCAACGCATGCTGTTGCGACCACCAGAATGCCATCATTGCAAAGCTCAGCAGTGTGGCATTTTTTTTGTGTGTCTGCCTCTGATAACAGCAATGCCATTTGCAACCTGTGCCAAAAGAAACGGAGTCGTGGGAAGTACAACACCCACCTCGGTACAACTGCTTTGCAAAGGCACATGATCTCACATCACAAACGCCTATGGGATCAACACATGAGTACAAGCAGCACACAAACTCAAAGCCACCATGCTCCTCCTGGTCCAGCATCTTCAGCCACGTCAACCACTGCTGTCCTCCCTGCCCCCTCTCAACCAACCGCCACTCCGCCTCTCACCTTCAGCAGTTCCTGCTCATCTGCCCACAGTCAGGTGTCTGTCAAGGACATGTTTGAGCATAAGAAGCCAATGTCACAGAGTCACCCCCTTGCCCGGCGACTGACAGCTGGCTTGACGGAACTCTTAGCCCGCCAGCTTTTACCATACCAGCTGGTGGAGTCTGAGGCCTTCAAAAAATTTGTCTCTATTGGGACACCACAGTGGAAGGATATCCGGACGAATTTTTTTTCAAAAAAGGCAATCCCAAACCTCTACAATATCATTGAAAAGGAAGTCATGGCATCTCTGGCATACAGTGTTGGGGCAAGGGTACATCTGACCACTGATACCTGGTCTGCAAAGCACGGTCAGGGCAGGTATATCACGTACACTGCGCATTTGGTCAACCTGCTGACGGCTGACAAGCAGGGAATGCGTGGCTCCGCAGCGGAGTTGGTGACACCGCCACGACTTGCAGGCAGACCTACTGCCACCTCCTCTACTCCTACTCCATCCTCTTCGATATCCTCCTCGCTGAGTCCTTTTCTGCTGTGGCCTCTGGCTGCACATCAACCGAATCCCCCCAGCTCCCCAGGGGCTATTCCACATCCCGGATACGACAGTGTCACGCTGTCTTGGGGTTGACTTGCCTGAAAGCAGAGAGCCACACAGGACCAGCACTCCTGTCCGCCCTGAACGCACAGGTGGATCAGTGGCTGACCCTGCACCAACTGGAGATCGGCAAAGTGGTGTGTGACAATGGAACAAATTTGTTGTCGGCATTGAATTTGGGCAAGTTGTCACATGTGCCGTGCATGGCACATGTGTTGAATCTGATCGTACAACGTTTTGTGTCTAAGTACCCAGGCTTACAGGACGTCCTGAAGCAGGCCAGGAAGGTGTGTGGCCATTTCAGGTGTTCCTACACGGCCATGGCGCACTTTTCCGATATTCAGCGGCGAAACAACATGCCAGTGAGGCGCTTGATATGCGACAGCCCGACACGTTGGTATTCAACACTCCTAATGTTCGACCGCCTGCTCCAACAAGAAAAAGCCGCCAACGAGTATTTGTATGACCGGGGTGCTAGGACAGCCTCTGCGGAGCTGGGAATTTTTTTGCCACGTTACTGGACACTCATGCGCAATGCCTGTAAGCTCATGCGTCCTTTTGAGGAGGTGACAAACCTAGTCAGTCGCACCGAAGGCACCATCAGCGACCTCATCCCATTTGTTTTCTTCCTGGAGCGTGCCCTGCGAAGAGTGCTGGATCAGGCTGTAGATGAGCGTGAAGAGGAAGAGTTGTGGTCACTATCACCACCAGAAACAGCCTTGTCATCATCGCTTGCCGGACCTGCGGCAACGCTGGAAGAGGAGTATGAGAAAGAGGAGTCAGAGGAGGAATGTGGCGGCTTTGAGGAGGAGGAAGACCAACCACAGCAGGCACCCCAGGGTGCTCGTTGTTGTCACCTATCTGGGACCCATGGTGTTGTACGTGGCTGGGGGGAAGAACAGACCGTCAATGACATCAGTGAGGACGAGGAACGGGAAATGAGTAGCTCTGCATCCAACCTTGTTCAAATGGGGTCTTTCATGCTGTCATGTCTGTTGAGGGACCCATGTATAAAAAGGTTGAAGGAGAACGACCTGTACTGGGTGGCCACGCTACTAGACCCCCGGTATAAGCAGAAAGTGGCAGAAATGTTACCAAATTACCGAAAGTCGGAAAGGATGCAGCAGTTCAAAACCAAACTAAAAAATATGCTTTACACAGCTTATAAGGGGGATGTCACAGCACAACGGGAATCTAACAGGAGAAGAGGTGAGTGTAATCCTCCTCCTACCACGGCGGCAAGGACTGGATGATTTACAGATGTGTTGTTGATGGAGGACATGCAGAGCTTTTTCAGTCCTACTCATCGCCACAGCCCTTCGGGATCCAGCCTTAGAGAACGACTCGACCGACAGGTAGCAGACTACCTCGCCTTAACAGCAGATATCGACACTCTGAGGAGCAATGAACCCCTTCACTACTGGGTGTGCAGGCTTGACCTGTGGCCTGAGCTATCCCAGTTTGCGATAGAACTTCTGGCCTGCCCTGCTTCAAGTGTCCTGTCAGAAAGGACCTTCAATGCAGCAGGAGGCATTGTCACTGACAAGAGAAGTCGCCTCGGTCAAAAATGACCTCACCTTCATAAAGATGAATGAGGCATGGATCCCGAAGGGACTGACAGTGGGGGATACGTTTGACTAACAAAAGGCCTGATTACATGCCTTGGCCACAAAATGGTCCCCACGCTGCTGTATTTAATGTCTGCATACCGGATGACTTTCGTGAATTCTCCACCACCAACTAGGGATCAAGCCGCAATGTTTTAGTGACTTTTCTGCCTGAAAAACATAAATTTTTCCGACCGCTGCTACAATAGCGGCTGCAACAATGCCATTATTTTTCAGGCGTGTGTACATGCCTAATTTTTCTGTCCTATGGTGCAGACAAACCAAAAAAAAAAGACACATACAAGTGTCAATTCCCCTTCGTGATCGTTACCTTGTTGTGGTGAAGGGGCTTGCGTATCACAATGAAGCAATCATCACCTCTATGAGTGTGTTGGCAATGTTGCCACACCCCAGATGATAAGGCCGTTGCTTCATTATGGTCAGACCAAAAGCGATCGGACGGCTGGATAATATTTCATAGAAAAAACATTAATTTACCCTTTTTTTTATGTTGTATGGGTATAAAATAAAAAATCATAATAAAGTATCTTAATATTTTATTAGAAATAATGCAGACAATTAAAAAAATCCCCATCAATTCCAATACAAAGCAAGTACAGAGCTCAGAACTAAATTATTTCATGATGTTGTAATGGTTCGCTAATTCGACAATGGTTAATCAATTCGACAGACGTCCCCGGATAGGGTACGTAACAGGGATTAAACTGATAGGAATAGTACTAGTTAAGACACCACTCATATAGGGTGTCACAGCACAGTGCTCTGTGCACGCGCAGTGCCCCAATTTGGGAGTAAGAGGACCGACCAAGCTGCTTTTTCCATCTCCTGGTTCCTGAAATCAATTCAGTTTGGTGTATGAGAGTTTGGTCTGTCACTGTGAAGGCAGTCGAAGGTACCCGGCCTAAATTTTTTTTCACAAAAGGCAATCCCTGATGTGGGATGTAACAGGGATTAAACTGATGAGAATAGTAGTACAGAAAATACCACTCATATCGGGTGTGACAGTAAATTGCACGGCGCAGACGCAGTCACCGTGGAGGGAGCCAGCGTTTCGGGGACCCTTGGTGTTGTACGTGGCTGGGTGGAGGAAGAAACCTTCAATGACATCATTGGGACGTGGCTAGCTTGGTATCCAACCTTGTGCAAATGGGGAGTTTGCGGTTGTGCAAATGAACTGTTTGCGGTTGTTTGCGGTGCATTAAAAGGGGAGTTTGGTCTGTCAATGTCTGTGAAGCAGCCATAACCCTTATCGATACAACCCCGTAACCCTGATCGTTACAACATCATACCTGATCATATACACACACTAGATGTTTTAAACCATGTTGTTCAAAAAAATTTAGGATTGTTAGGTGATTTATGCATTTTATGGATTAAAACCCAACTTTGCGTCAACTATGTAATTTTCCATGGAAGTTTTTCCATGGATCCCCCTCCGGCATGCCACAGTCCACGTGTTAGTCCCCTTGAAACAACTTTTCCATTACTATTATGGCCAGAAAGAGTCCCTGTGGGTTTTAAAATTCGCCTGCCTACTGAAGTCTATGGCGGTTCGCCCGGTTTGCCCGTTTGCGAACATTTGCGGAAGTTCGCGTTCGCCATCCGCAAACGGAAAATTTTATGTTCGCGACATCACTACAACTGACTAGTGATGAGCGGACTGGTGGATGTCCGGGTTCGAGGGATCCCCCCGAAATGGGGACCCAAACTTTGGGGCTGAAAAATGGCTGTAAAAAAGTCATAGAAAGGGCTAGAGGGCTGCAAAAGGAACCAAAATGGGGGTAAAAGCCGTACAATTGCCCTGCAAACAAATGTGGATAGGGAAATGACTTAAAATAACATAAAATACATAAAAAAAAAAAATAATCTTGAGGTGAAGGTCCAAGTGGAGGAGGACGTTGAGGAGGCTGTAGTCATGGCAGCGTAGGTGGAGGAGGAAGAGAACACAGTTTTTTTTTTGGGGGGGGGGGGGTTCTTTAATTTTCTTTTGTCTGTTAATACTGTGTGTGACCTACAGCTTTTTTTGCGGTGCGGTCGGTATATTTCTCTATTCTGCCAATATAAGAAATAATAATCTTGAGCCAGGAGGTGGAGGTTCGAGTCGAGGAGGAGATGGATGTAGTGGTGTAGGTGGAAGAGGAGGAGGAGGAAGCCAACACTATTTTTGTGTTTTTTTTCTTTAATTTTTCTTTTATTTGTCTGTTAATTCTGTGTGTGACCTACAACTATTTTTTGGGGTGCCGCCGGTATGCTTCTCTACTCTGCTAACACAGGAAATAATCTTGAGCCAGGAGGTGGAGGTCCGAGTGGAAGATGATGCGGATGTGGCAGTGTGGGTCGAAGAAGCGGAGGAGGTAGCCAACATTTTTTTTTTGTAATTGTTTTCAATTTTTTTAATGACATTTTTTAATTTTTATTTTTGGTTTGTGAAGGCCCCAAAACATTGGGAAATAGCAAAGAGAACGCACAAAGTGCGCTGGATTATAACAATGGCTGGGTGCGGCTGCTATACCTCTCTACTCTGCCCAAGTTATGCACAAGTCCTGTGGGAACCATACCTGGTTTATTTTAATGAACATGAGCTTGTCCACTTTAGCTATGGACAGGTGTAGGCGCCTGTCCGTGATCACACCCCCTGCCGTGCTAAACACGCGTTCGGACAATACACTTGCCGCAGGGCAGGCCAGAACCTCCAAGGCGGAAAGGGCAAGCTCAGGCCATGTGCCCAATTTGGAGACCGGGAGGTTGAATGGGGCAGATCCATCAGTCAGTACGTGCAGACGTGTGCACATGTACTCTTCCACCATGTTGCTGAAACGCTGCCTAATGCTAAGACGGTCCGTATCAGATGGTGGTGCTGGATGTTGTGGCCTGCTGACAAAGCTTTTCCACATTTCAGCCATGCTAATCCTCCGTTCTGAGGTGCTGGCGGTGCCCCAGCTGCGTTGGCGACTTCCTCCTCCACCTCCAGTGTGCGGTTGTATTCGTCCATCTTCCGATCACGCTCCAGTGACCGAAAAAAGGATGGCACGTTGTCCTTCTAGCAGAGATCCATCGGTTGGCCACCCAGTAATCAGCACTGGTAACAATCAACAGACAGATTAGCTTTTGTATTTCAGTGTCATGGATGCAGATGAGGGGTATCTTCCCCTAAAAATAGGTTTATGTCACAGACAGAATTAACAGAAAGATTGACTATTGTATTTCTGTGTCACGGATCCAAATGAGGGGCCCCAAAAATAGGTTCATGTCACCAACAGAATTAACAGAAAGATTAAGTATTGTATTTTCGTGTCAGGGATACAAATGAGGGGTATCTCCCCCCAAAAAAATTGTTTATGTCACAGACATTGATAACAGACAGATCAACCTTTGTATTTCCATGTCATGGATGCAAATGAGGGGTATCTTTCACCAAAAATGGGTTTATGTCACAGATAGAATTAACAGAAAGATTAACTATTCTATTTCTGTGTCACAAATGCAAATGAGGGGTATCCCTCCCCCGCAACAAAATGGCTTTAAGTCACCAGCACAATTAACAGACTGATTAACCACCTCAGCCCCCCTAGCTTAAACACCCTTAATGACCAGACCACTTTTTACAATTCTGCACTACGCTACTATCATCGTTTATTGCTCGGTCATACAACTTACCATCAAATGAATTTTACCTCATTTTCTTCTCACTAATAGAGCTTTCATTTGGTGGTATTTCATTGCAGCTGACATTTTTCTTTTTTTGCTATTAATCAAAAATGACCGAAATTTTAGCAAAAAAATGTCATTTTTCACTTTCTGTTATTTATTTATTTTTTTTAAACTGCATTTCTATATAAATTCTTTGCAAAATTTATTGTTCTACATGTCTTTGATAAAAAAAATTCCAATAAGTGTATATTTATTGGTTTGGGTAAAAGTTACAGTGTTTACAAACTATGGTGCAAAAAAGTGAATTTCCGCATTTTGACTTTCTGAGCACCTGTCATGTTTCCTGAGGCACTACAATGCCCAGACAGTAGAAATACCCCACAAATGACCCCATTTCGGAAAGTAGACACCCTAAGGTATTCGCTGATGGGCATCGTGAGTTCATGGAAGTTTTTATTTTTTGTCACAGGTTAGTGAAAATGGAAATGATTTTTTCAAAAAATTTCATTTTCCGTTAACTTGTGACAAAAAATAAAAACTTCCATGAACTCACTATTCCCCTCACAGAATACCTTGGGGTGTCTACTTTCTAAAATGGGGTCACTTGTGGGGTATTTATACTGCCCTGGCATTTTAGGGGCCCCTAAAGCACGAGAAGAAGTCTGGAATCCAAATGCGTAAAAATGCCCTGTGAAATCCTAAAGGTACTCATTGGAATTAGAGCCCCTTTGCGCATCTTGGCTGCAAAAAAGTCACACATGTAGTATCGCCGTACTCAGGAGAAGTTAGGGCAATGTGTTTTGGGGTGTATTTTTACATATACCCATACTGTGCGTGAAAAATATCTCTGTAAATGACAACTTTTTCAATTTTTTTATACAAAGTTGTCAATTTACAGAGATATTTCTCTCATTCAGCATGGGTATATGTAAAAGTACACCCCAAAATACATTGCCCTACTTCTCCTGAATACGGCGATACCACATGAGTGACAGTTTTTTGCAGATAAGATGCACAAAGGGGCCCTAATTCCAAGGAGTACCTTTAGGATTTCACAGGGCATTTTTACACATTTGGATTCCAGACTTCTTCTCACGCTTTAGGGGCCCCTAAAATGCCAGGACAGTATAAATACCCCACAAGTGACCCCATTTTAGAAAGAAGACACCCCAAGGAATTCCATGAGGGGCATGGCGAGTTCATAAAAGTTTTTTTTTTTTTTTGGCACAAGTTAGCGGAAATGTTTTTTTTTTTTTTCTTACAAAGTCTCATATTCCACTAACTTGTGACAAAAAATGAAATTTTTCATGAACTCACCATACCCCTTACGGAATACCTTGGGGTGTCTACTTTCTAAAATGGGGTCACTTGTGGGGTATTTATACTGTCCTGGCACTTCAGCTCATATGTCCTGGCAAATGTGATCAATCAATCGTTGTGGAGGAAGACATCTTTGCAAGATTTTTGATACAAAGTGTTTGCCAAAGCATATGAACTCCAATACCTCTCCTCAGCTCATATGCCTGGGCAAACATACCTGTATTGCGAAGAAGAAATCTCGTCCTGCAGCGCCGCATACACCGACTTTACGTGTCTTCTGACAGCAGTGCAATGCTTCTCTCAGAATGCACATCAGTGCTGCAGCATTTTCGTCGGTTGGTCCAGCTGGAAAATAAAGGGTGGTTAGTAAAAAAAAAAGAAGAAAAAATAAGCAGCAGGCTCATAAATTTGAATGTTACGAACTTTATAAACCTGAACATCATAAAACTTTTAAAACCTAAACTAACTCAAGATTTCTTTTTCTTGCTACTATTTTTTTTTTTCTTTTCACTCTTTATTTTCCTTGCAGAAACCTCTCCTCTCCCATGGGACAATGTGTAAAGTGTAAATCGCACAGAGATGGTGCGAAGTACATTATGCACTTTATCCCAAGTGAAAGGAGACGTTTCTACCGTTTCACATAGCTGCAGTAGCACACTAGCACCTCTGTGTGTTAGGGTCTATCAAAACCTAGTATCCTGAGAGACCCTAGATCTTGAGTGTAAAAACTACCTGTGTCCTGCGGTCCCTACGTCCCTAAGTGTACCTGAGTGTGGTACTTCCGAAAACACTCCCCTAGGCATAGGGCAGGGTGGTCAGGGCAGTCAGGACAGAAATAGCAGGTGTCACGCCTTATTCCACTCCTGCTACAGACAGGAGGTTCTCGATGATCTCTTCCTGAAATTTGAGGAAGGATCCTGTTCTCCCAGCCTTACTGTAGAGAACAAAACTATTATATATAGCCAATTGAATTAGATATACAGACACCTTCTTATACCAGCGCTTGGTCTTTCGGGAAAGCAAATATGGGGCCAACATCTGGTCATTGAAGTCCACCCCTCCCATGAGCAAAATATAGTCGTGGACTGAGAGGGGCTTTTCAATGACACTGGTTGCCAGTTCAATTTGGATTGTCGTGTCTGCGTGAATAGAGGAGAGTATGTAAACGTCACGTTTGTCTCTCCATTTCACCGCGAGCAGTTCTTCGTTACACAAGGCAGCCCTCTCCCCCCTTGCAAGACGGGTGGTAACGAGCCGTTGGGGGAAGCCCCGGCGACTAGGTCGCGTGGTGCCACAGCAGCCAATCTGTTCTAGGAACAAATGCCTGAAGAGGATCACACTTGTGTAGAAATTGTCAACATAAAGATGTTACCCCTTGCCGAATAAGGGTGACACCAAGTCCCAGACTGTCTTCCCACTGCTCCCCAGGTAGTCAGGGAAACCGACCGGCTCCAGGGTCTGATCTTTACCCTCATAGACACGAAATTTGTAGTTATAGCCTGTGGCCCTTTCACAGAGCTTATACAATTTGACCCCATACCGGGCGCGCTTGGATGTATTGTTTCAAGCCAAGGCGTCCGGTAAAATGTATCAGGGACTCGTCTATGCAGATGTTTTGTGCAGGGGTATACAAATCTGCAAATTTGGTGTTGAAGTGGTCTATGAGAGGCCGAATTTTGTGGAGCTGGTCAAAAGCTGGGTGGCCTCTGGGACGAGAGGTGATGTTGCCACTAAAGTGCAGGAAACACAGGATGGTCTCAAATCATGTCCTGGACATGGCAGCAGAGAACATGGGCATTTGATGAATTGGGTTCGTGGACCAATATGACCGCAATTCATGCTTTTTTGTAAGGCCCATGTTGAGGAGAAGGCCCAGAAAAGTTTTAAATTCGGAAACTTGGTCTGGTTTCCACCGGAAAGACTGGGCATAAGAGCTTCCCGGGTTGGCAGTTGTTTCTTCCACGACTAGGTCAAAGAGCTCCGCATTGAAGAACAGCTTAAAAAACCCCAGTGCCGATCCGATCTGAGCTGTATCCACCTGAACTCCTGACTGGGCAGTGAAAGGGGGAACTAATGGTGCGGCTGAAGATGGGGGCTGCCAATCAGGGTTTGCCAGTACCTCAGGGATTCAAGGGGCTCTACGGGCCTGTCTGTGCGGTGGCTGCGATGGGGGTACTATTGCACGTGCCACCGTACCAGCTTCAACTGCCCTTCTGGTGCTTGCCACTTCACCATGTTCTACGGCAGTGCTGGTACTAGGTCCAGGAAGGGCTGCGCTGCTGGTGTATTCCTCACCACATAATCCGACAGCGCCAGCCCCACTCTGCTGCCCTTGAAGCGGATCCTGCGCCACCTGTGGTCTAGCGACACGGGGCCGGGTACGCCTGGTGCTATCAGGGACCTCAACCTACTCGTCCAAACTTTGGGTCAGACTGATCACTGCTTTCTACAGGTTCATATTCTGACCCGCTAGATTCGTCAGATGAGGGTTCCCATTCCTCATCCGACTGGGTCAGAATCCTGTAGGCCTCGTCAGATGAATACCCCTTATTTGACATTTGGACAACTAAATTTAGGGGGTATTCCCTAAGACTACCCAAGAAAAAGAGCAAGCCTGTCTTACAAACGGGAGGCTAGCGAAGTACAGAAAGCCTCTGCGATTGATAAAAAAACAGATTTTTTTATTGCCGCAGCGCTTGTGAAGTGATTGTGCAGTGATAAAAAAAAAAAAAAATTTGTCACTGCGGCGGGGTGGGCGTGGGTGAACGCACGTGTGGGCAACCAATCAGGCCTGATCGGGCAAACACTGCGTTTTGGGTGGAGGGCGAACTAAGGTGACACTAATATTATTATAGATCTGACTGTGATCAGTTCTGATCACTTACAGATACTATAAAAGTACAAATGCTGATTAGCTCCAGGCTAATCAGCGAATCAGTGACTGCGGTATGGTGGGCTGGGCGCTAACGGAATCTAACTACCTACCAAAGGGGCCTAAACTAAACTAAACCTAACAGTCAATACTAGTGAAAAAAAAAAGTGACAGTTTACACAGATTTTTTCCCTTTCACTAGTGATTGACAGGTGATTGAAAGGGGTGATCAAGGGGTTAATTGGGGTGATGGGGGGGGGGTGATCTGGGGCTAAGTATGTAGTGCTTGGTGTACTTAAACTCACATGTGCTCTCTGCAGGGTCCAATCGATGAAAAGGACCCAGCAGAGAGCACAGAAGCCATTTAACACATCATATTTATAAATATAATGTGTTAGATGGCTTTTGATTCGTTTTTTTAAAAAGTCATCAGCCTGCCAGCGCTGATCATTGGCTGGCAGACTGATGACCAACTCCTTCTTAAACTTTTTACCGATGCGCACTGTGCATACGTCTCGCCAGATGACGTGCCGATGCGTCCAGCCAGAGAAAGGAGACCACCCGCCGAACGCATCTGTGCATTAGGCGGTCCGGAGGCGGTTAAAAAGGACATTTCTCCTCAAAATGCAAGTTGAAATAAAGATATACCTTTACTTGCCGGCCCCCGGTGGTGCTTATTCAGTTGTTCTTCCTCCACTATGTGCCCCCATTTGTCCGCGGTGCCCCCCGCAATATTTCCCGCCTTCCATGCTAATGAGCCATTCGGCTCAACTGGGCGGGCCTGCAAAAGTTCTCCCGGGCGTGTCTTTCTTCTCCCTGGCACGGAGCGCATCCAATCAGCATGCTCCGCTCTTAGCCAGGGAGAAGAAGCTCCAGTTCTCGCGAGATTCGGAGATGCGCTCTCTTGGATGCGCTCCGTGCCAGGGAGAAGAAAGACACGCCTGGGAGAACTTTTGCAGGCCTGCCCAGTTGAGCCGAATGGCTCATTAGCATGGAAGGCGGGAAATATTGCGGGGGGCACCGCGGACAAATGGGGGCACATTGTGGAAAAAGAACAAGTGAATAAGCACCACTGGGGGCCAGCAAGTAAGGGTATATCTTTATTTTAACTTGCATTTTCAGGTGAAAAGTCCTCTTTAACCCTTGTATTACAGTAAGATAGATGCAAAGGTGGAGTTTTGAACCCCCAAAAATGGCTTTATGTCACTGACACAATTAACAGACGGATTAACTCTCCTATTGCAGTAAGACAGATGCAGTGTTATGAACCTCAAAAAATGACTTTATTTTACCGGCACAAATAACAGATTGATTAACTCTCCTATTAATCCTAGACGGATGCAAATACGGAGTTTGGAACTCCAAAAAATGGCTTTAGGTCACCCACAGACTTAACAGCCCAATTAAGTATTGTATTTCTGTGTCACTGCTGGTATATTGCACTCACAAAAATGGCTATAGGTCACCCACAGTTATTAAAAACATTAAAACCCTAACACTGTCCCTCAGTGCAGCAGCATCCTGTCCCTACACTAGTCAGAGCAGCATTGTAGTAACATGCATAACTAGTCCTTTCTGGTAGCAAAACAATTACTGTGCATCAGAATGACAGGCAGGTCGTTGGACGTGCGCATCATCGTGCAGGCTACAAACATTCCTAGCTAACCCCTTGCTTAAAGGATAACTGTCACATTTTTTTTTTTTTTACTATTGGATTTTGGTGATTAATATCACCCTGTTGGCCCTGTTTTAATTTCTGATTGTTTAATAAATAACCCCTAAAAGCCACCTAAAAGTCCCCAGTATTGGCTATTATTACCTGAGATTAAAATCAGGTTGCTATGCTTCTTCCGTCTACCAGATAGAGGACGGAGCACGCTGCGTGCACTGGGAACTGATAGTGAGTCAACATTGTAAGGGAATGTATAAAAAGCCAGGTTCTTCCTGACAGGAGATAACAGTGCTGGGCTGTGTGTGTGAACTTCTCCACATGCCTGTGCTTGGCAAACACTCCCTTAGCAGTTCTGGAGAATGTACAGCTCAGGGAAGATATGCCGGCTGCTCAGTGTATAAATGAAAGCCTTATCTGATAAGAGGAGAGCTTGTAGAAGGACTACAGGCTTCAGCCAGACCTGGGAACTTCACTCCAAGACCCCCCTATACAGAGCTGGTCTTCACTAACTTCATTGCAGGAGTCCTATGGATTAGCCTCAGGGCTGAGGGCGGCCATCTTAACAGAATAGTGAAATTGCAGTTTTATGTAGACTGGTTGCTAAGGGCTGAATCTTATTAAATAAGGGATAAGTAAGTCTAATAGTTATTGATTCAGGAATATTATCATATTAGTAACTACATATATGAAAACTGAAATTAGGGTCTAAATGTGACAGTTATCCTTTAACCAAAAGAAAAGCATACATCAGCCTTCAGTAAAGAAAAAAAAATGCTGTGCACCCTACAGGATCTGTGTCCCAACGACCCTTTAGTGGAACAAAATAAGTATATTAAACAAAACAACAGAAAAAACGGCGTGGTGTTAAACAAGCAGGAAATGCTCAAACCCAAATGCAGTTGTGCATATATAAACAGGGGAGCAGATCATGCAGTTGTGACCCATTGCTAATGGCGATCCCCAGCAAAAATGCATACAATGGAGGATGCCCGCAGCGGACCACAAGTATAACAATAGACATCCTACACACAGTGGCAGTTGTGTGGATGTGATAAACAATATAACAATAATAATAGCACAGACCGATGCACTCTGCGGTCTTACTTACCCTCATTCTGATGTTAAAATTGAGAATTAGCCAGCATATCCTACTGTGGAGGACATGTCTGAGCCCGATCACCACGCCAAGTAGCTCAAGTAGCTCGGGTCCTAACACTCACCTACCTGTGCCGTATGGGCAATACCAGGGCCAGTGGGCTAAATTCCAGGAGTGTAAAGGCCGACTCGCAGCAAACTCCCCAGTCACCTCCAGCATGTCTGCAATGAGAGGAGGAAGAAGGCTGTGAGCCCCACCCAAGACTGGCTGATATGGCCCAGGCCTCACAGGTGCACCAAAATGTAGCCTGTGGATGGACATCAGGCACATTTACCTAGGAGTTTATACACCTCAAGACAACTAAATAAACAAAATGACAAAAAAAAATGGCGTGGTGTTAAACAAGCCGGAAATGCACAAACTCAAATGCAGTTGTGCATATATGAACAGGGAAGCAGATCCTGCACTTGTGGCCCGTTGCTAATGGCGATCCCCAGCAAAAATAAGGACATTGAGTTATTCTCATCAGTTATTGTCGGCCCAAAGCAGGTGTGGATCAAAACCACAGAACAGATCTATTCATGATATTTAATCTGAGATTAGGCTTAGCTCCTGAATTTGGCTCACAATAAGTGATGGAAATAACCGACCAAATAACAGAACTGTGAACTCAGCCTTACAGGTCAATGTTAACGTCAGGTCTAATTTATCGGCTTGGACTTAACCATGCAGTGGCCCAAGATTCAGTTAGAGGCCCCATGACAGTGGGGATGGTGTCAGAAATAAAGCTGTGTTCACATCACTGTTTATTTTTCAGTTCTTCTGATCCATCAGAAAAACAGCCCCAAAAAAGTAGATCCTGTATTTTGAGCATCCGCCTTTAAACTCTCAGTATTTGGTCAGCATTTGATCAGTATTGATAAGACAAAAACAGGAATGGGTCCAAAACAGAGATAAAATATGATGGAAATATTTGCATCTGTTATGTGTTTTAGACCCACTCTTGCTTTTGAACCCTTGATCAAATCCCGATACTGACCATGTGATACAGGCCTTATGGATGCTCCAAAGACAGGATTCGTTGTGTTTTTCATTTTTTGGTCATTCTGACAGATCAGGAGAAGGGTAAAATAAATGGTGATGTCAGCAAAGCCAAACAGGGACACTAGCGGCCCACACACAGAGTGATGAGGGTGGCAACAGCATGAGGAGTCAACATAGTAGCCTAGTCACAGAGTGCCAGAATGATCTAGTCTCATGCATTAGGCACCGATGTGTGGAAATCCTCATTTTAGAAAGGTTAATCTCTCAACATTTCCTGTTAAAAGGTGAGCTCTTTTTGGGTTAACTATGCCAACCGCAGCACTAAACACCAGCTCTGATGCGACACTACTGGCTGGGCAGGAAAGCTTGCCCAGGGCAAAACCGGCCAGTTGCGGCCATAAATCAAGTTTTTCTGTCCAGTAGTCCATGAGATCTTGGATCTGGGTTGACATGGTACAATCCAAGTATGCCACCATCTGCTGGTTCAGGTTCTGCTTGATGTCCTGCTGGTGCTGGGTGGTTTCTTCAGTAGGTGGGTGAAGAAAAGTGCTCATTAGAGACTCTAGACTTAAGTTGCTGCTGATGATGCTGGTGCTGCTCCTGCACCCCCCCCCCTCCAGCAGTCATGGCAGTGGAGCATGAGTGCAGGGGATCCCTCCAGTTAGACCCTCGTGAGGATAATCATGGTGCACTTATGCATCGACCAACCGACTACATAGAATGTCTCAATAGTAGTTGAATTTTTCATCCTTCTCAGCAGGTGTAACAAAGGCCCTAATTTTTGCCCAGTAGTGAGGGTATAACATTTTGGAGAGCCAGTAGTCGTCCCACTGCCGAATAGTGATAATGCGACTGCCAATACACAAGCAATTCATCATGCGTGGCTATTTGCACAAGGGAATCGGAGGGACTCCCTGCCTCCATTTCCATTGCATACTGCCATGGTCTGTCAGGGTCATCTGCCTGGTCTTCCTCATGGCCCTCCAGCTCCTTATGCTCCTCCTGTTCCTCCCCTGCCACTTGGGCAGATACCTGTAAACCTCCTATTCCTGGGTGCTAATGTCCTCCTCCTTCTCTGCCAGTTCAGCCCCCACCGGACTCAGGTGGCTGTAAAATGCAGCCGCCACATCTCCTGTCCAGCCAGATTTATCAGCATCTGCTCCAGGATGTGAAGGAGTGGAATGACATTATTCATCCCGTAGTCCCGGCAACTGACAAATGAAGTGGCCTCCTCAAAGGGGTGGAGCAAATGGCAGGTGTCACACATGAGCTGCCACTGACTAATGTCAAAGTTACACAGGTGGGTACCCCTGCCCACCTGCATGATCGAGAAATCGCTCACGGCCTTCCTCTGCTCATATAGTTGGTCCAACATGTGGAATGTGGAGTTTAAAAGTGTGGAAATGTCGCATATAAGGTGATGCCAGGAACACCATTCTGCCTTTGTAGCTCAAGGAGGGCGTATTTTTCAGTGTAAGAGTGGCTGAAGTGCATGCACAGTTTCCTGGCCAGTTTTAAGATATTTTGCAGTTGGATGGAAGACTACAGGAACCACTTTACAACCAGTTTAAAGACGTGTGCCATGCAGGGTGCATGGGTCAGATCTTCTTGATGCAACACCAACAGAATGTTCTTTCCATTATTGGTTACCATAGTTCCGATCTTCAGTTGGTGAGGAAACAGACAGGATTTGGCTTCTTGGTTGATGACGCCTATCAGTTCCTCCCCGATGTGACTCCGTTTGCCAAGGCTGGCCAGGTGCAGAACAACATGACACCGCCGTACTCTGCATAGGTGGTATGCTGGAGGACTATTCTGAACTGTGCCTATGGTGGAGGCTGAGGACAAGGTGGAGGATGAGGAGGCAGAAGAGGACATTGGCCCAACAATAACAGCATGAAACATAGAAACATAGAAACATAGAATGTGTCGGCAGATAAGAACCATTTGGCCCATCTAGTCTGCCCAATATGCTGAATACTATGGATAGCCCCAGGCCCTATCTTATATGAAGGATGGCCTTATGCCTATCCCATGCATGCTTAAACTCCTTCACTGTATTTGCAGCTACCACTTCTGCAGGAAGGCTATTCCATGCGTCCACTACTCTCTCAGTAAAGTAATTCTTCCTGATATTACTTTTAAACCTTTGCCCCTCTAATTTAAAACTGTCCTCTTGTAGCAGTTTGTCTTCTTTTAAATATTCTCTCCTCTTTTACCGTGATGATTCCCTTTATGTATTTAAAAGTTTCTATCAGAACTCGAAGGCAGCATTGCCATCACCCGGCCAACTTGCTGGTGTACCTGGGCCAGAACCACATTTACCTAATGGGCCATAAAACACATATATTCTCCTTGACCATAGTTATAGCTCCACACGTCTGCGCTGCAGTGAACTGTACCAGACACCAACAGGCTGAAGGACTGGCCCACCTTCTGCTGTACATATGCATGCAGAGCTGGTACAGCTTTTTTAGTAGTAACGGCATGGGACTCTTCACCTTGGATCGGCAAAAGCAATCAGTAGAGTTAAGCGAACCTGATCTTTGCGAGTTTGGGTGCCCGGACCCAAACCCGAACTTTGTAGCAAAAGTTCGGGTTAAGGCATTTAATAAAGCTTGTTGAAAGGCTGCAGGGCAGCCAATCAACAAGCTTTTAAGCTGTGGGCACTTAGAAGCCATCACAGCCATGCCTAGTAATATAGTTAATCAGTCTGTTAGTTTGGTGGGTGACATATACCAATTTTTTGTGTTAGGTACACCTGCACTGCATACATGACAGGGAGATTGATATAGTTAATCCATCTGTTAGTTCGGTGGGTGGCATATACCCATTTTTGGTGTGAGGTACACCTGCAGTGCATCCATGACAGGGAAATTAATATAGTTAATTCATCTTTTAGATCGGTGGGTGACATATACCTATTTTTGGTGTGAAGTACACCTGCAGTGCAGACATGAAAGGGAAATTAATATAATTAATCCATCAGTTAGTTCAGTGGGTGACATATACCCATTTTTGGTGTGAGGTACAACTGCACTGCATCCTTGACAGGGAAATTAATATAGTTAATCCGTCTGTTAGTTCGATGGGTGACATATACCCATTTTTTGTGTGAGGTACACCTGCACTGCATCCATTTGCCAAGGCTGGCCAGGTGCAGAACAACGTGACACCGCCGCACTCTGCATAGGTGGTATGCTGGAGGACTATTCTGAACTGTGCCTAAGGTGGAGGCTGAGGACAAGGTGGAGGATGAGGAGGCAGAAGAGGACATTGGCCCAACAATAACAGCATGAGAACTCAAAGGCAGCATTGCCATCACCCGGCCAACTTGCTGGTGTACCTGGG
This sequence comes from Bufotes viridis, assembly GCA_033119425.1. Taxonomy (NCBI): domain Eukaryota; kingdom Metazoa; phylum Chordata; class Amphibia; order Anura; family Bufonidae; genus Bufotes; species Bufotes viridis. The sequence goes on along the minus strand of CM065589.1, from coordinate 211,282,553 downwards.
CCAGAACCACATTTACCTAATGGGCCATAAAACACATATATTCTCCTTGACCATAGTTATAGCTCCACACGTCTGCGCTGCAGTGAACTGTACCAGACACCAACAGGCTCAAGGACTGGCCCACCTTCTGCTGTACATATGCATGCAGAGCTGGTTACAGCTTTTTTAGTAGTAACGGCATGGGACTCTTCACCTTGGATCGGCAAAAGCCATCAGTAGAGTTAAGCGAACCTGATCTTTGCGAGTTTGGGTACCCGGACCCAAACCCGAACTTTGTAGCAAAAGTTCGGGTTAAGGCATTTAATAAAGCTTGCTGAAAGGCTGCAGGGCAGCCAATCAACAAGCTTTTAAGCTGTGGGCACTTAGAAGCCATCACAGCCATGCCTAGTAATATAGTTAATCAGTTTGTTAGTTTGGTGAGTGACATATACCAATTTGTTGTGCTAGGTACACCTGCACTGCATAAATGACAGGGAGATTAATATAGTTAATCCATCTGTTAGTTCAGTGGGTGGCATATACCCATTTTTGGTGTGAGGTACACCTGCACTGCATCCATGACAGGGAAATTAATATAGTTAATCCATCTTTTAGATCGGTGGGTGACATATACCTATTTTTGGTGTGAAGTACACCTGCAGTGCAGACATGAAAAAGAAATTATTATAATTAGTCCATCAGTTAGTTCAGTGGGTGACATATACCCATTTTTGGTGTGAGGTACACCTGCACTGCATCCTTGACAGGGAAATTAATATAGTTAATCCGTCTGTTAGATCGGTGGGTGACACAAACCCATTTTTGGTGTGAGGTACAGCTGCACTGCATATGTGACAGCAAAATTAATATAGTTAATCCGTCTGTTAGTTCGGTGGGTGACATATACCCATTTTTTGTGTGAGGTACACCTGCACTGCATCCGTGACAGGGAAACTAATATAGTTAATCCGTCTAATAGTTTAATGGGTGACATATACCAATTTTTTGTGTTAGGTACACCTGCACTGCATACGTGACAGGGAAATTAATATAGTTAATCCATCTGTTCGGTGGGTGACATATACCCATTTTTGGTGTGAAGTAAACATGCACTCCATCCGTAACAGGGAAATTATTATAGTTAATCTGTCTGTTAGTTTGGTGGGTGACATATACTAATTTTTGATGTGAAGTATACCTGTACTGCATCTGTGACCGGGAAATTAATATAGTTAATACATCTGTTAGTTCGGTGGGTGACACATACCCATTTTTTGTGTGAAGTGTACCTGCACTGCATCCGTGACAGGGAAATTAATATAGTTAATCCATCTGTTAGATCGGTGGGTGACATATACCCATTTTTGGTGTGAAGTACACTTGCACTGCATCTGTGACAGGGAAATTAATATAGTTAATCCATTTGTTAGTTTGGTGGGTGAAATATACCAATTTTTGGTCTGAGATACATGTGAGGCCAGAACAAGTAGAGGCAGTAGTAGATTGGGTGGCTTACAGTGCCTCCAGTTCCTTCACATTGTGTCCCACCCAGTCCCCTTCTGAAAGCACAGAGTTGGCATCTGCAGCCCATGGGTATCTGTCTGTCACCTCACCCCCTTGAAAATCAGCCAAGCAGTCTGAGCCCCAAGTCATGCAGCAGTCTTGTATGCTTTTTGATGACTCTGCTGGCAGGGTTTCCAAAGGCCATCCACCTAGCCCGGCTCCAGAAGTGGAAGAGATTGAGTGCACTGATGTCCAACCACTTATGTTTCAGGATGTGGACATGGGAGGACCACCGCAGCATGTCTCTGCAGTGTGCAGACCGGCAAGGAGTGCAGGGGTGAAGAGTGGGTGAAAGATGATATGGACGATGATGAGGTCCTAGACCCCACATGGAATCAAGGTCATGCCAGTGTCGTGTGTAGTTCGGATGAAGAGGTGGTGGTCACACAGCACCAGCCGCCCAGCAAAAGAGGGAGCCGGGTGCAAAAGCAGAGTGGCCGTCCCCTAGCCAGTACGCCTGCTACTGCCCACTGCACCCAAGGACTGAGCACACCAAAGCCACCTCCATGAAGTTCCCTGGCGTGACAGTTTTTAAGAGAATGTGCTGCTAGACGCGAGTCCATCCCCCAAACACTGGAGAGAAAGTTCCCCCCTTACCCACCAGCGATCCCTGCCCTGAATGCCAGCATTTCAAAATTCCTTTGAAATTCTGTCATTCCGTCTGGTGGAGATGGAGACTTTTAAAAACCTTATGGCAGTGGCTGTCCCACAGTACGTGGTTCCCAGCCGCCACTACTTTTCCAGGCGAGCCATCCCTGCCTTGCACAACCAAGTGGTGGACAAAATCAGGTGTGCACTGCGCAACTTCATCTGTGGCAAGATCTACATAACTACCAATACATGGACCAGTAAGCATGGGCAGGGACGTTATATCTCCCTAACTTCACACTGGGTAAATGCAGTGGTGGCCGGGCCTGAGGTGTATAGCAGTTGGCGCATGTCCTTCCTTCACCAAGGATTGCAGGACGTTTCTCGTTGCCTCCTGTTTCCTCCTACTCCGCTTCTTCCTCTACCGCCTCCTCATTTGGTCAGCGTAACACCTGCACCACCAACTACAGCACAGCCATGGGGAAACGACAGCAGGCTGTTTTGAAACTCATTTGTTTGGGGGCAAAACCCCACACAGCGCAGGAGCTGTGGACGGACATGGAACAGCAGACCGATGAGTTTTTGGTGCCACTGAGTCTGAAGCCTGGCCTGGTGGTGTGCGATAACAGGAGAAATCTCGTAGCAGCTCTGAGCCTTGCCAGTTTCACTCACATCCCTTGCCTGGCGCATGTGCTGAATTTGGTGGTGCCGAGGTTCTTGAAAAAGTACCCCGATATGTCAGAGCTGCTGCAGAAAGTGCGGGCCGTCTGTGCGCGCTTTCGGGGTTCTCACACTGCTGCTGCTCACCTATCTGCGCTGCAGCGTAACTTCGGCCTTCCCGTTCACCGCCTCGTATGTGATGTACTCACAAGGTGGAACTCCACCTTGCACATGCTTGAGAGACATACGGGACGTGTGTGCCATGTTGCGCTGTTTAGATTACTCCACCAACTTGGCCAGTGCCCATGACGCCGTACTCAGCGTTACTATCCCACTTCTATGTCTCCTTAAAAAACACGCTTCGGGCGATGATGGAAGAGGATGTGGCACATGAGGAAGAGGAGGAGGAAGAGGGATCATTACCACGGTTATCAGGCCAGTCATTCACAAGTGGCTCAGAGAGTGGGTTCCTGCACCAACAGAGGCCAGGTACACAACTGTCTAGCCAGGACACATTTTCTGAGGATGAGGAGGATGATTAGGATGAGGAACCGTGTTCACAGCAGGGTGGCACCCAAGGCAGCTCATTGGCATCACTGGAGCGTGGCTGTAGGGATACAGAGGACACAGACGATATACCTCCCACATAGGACAGCTTGTCGTTGCCTCTGGGCAGCCTGGCACACATGAGCGACTACATGCTGCAGTGCCTTCGCAACGATCACCGAGTTGCCCACATTCTAATCAGTGCTGATTACTGTGTGGCCACCCCCTGGACAACATGTCATCCTTAATTCAGTCACTGGAGCGCGATCGGAATATGCGCGAGTACAAGCGCACTCTGGTAGATGCGCTGCTGATGGCATTCCCACCTGACAACGGGGGATCAGTGGAAGCACAAGGCGAAGGCAGGGGAGGATGAAGAAGTCGCCAACGCCGCTGGGGCACCACCAGCACCTCAGAAGGGTTAGCATGGCTGAAATGTAGAAAAGCTTTGTCAGCACACCACAACAATCAGCACCACCAGCTGATATGGAACATCTTAGCAGGAGGCAGCATTTCAGCAATATGGTGGAACAGTATATGTGCATACACCTACACATACTGACTGATGGGTTTGCCCCATTCAACTTCTGGGTCTCCAAATTGGGCACATGGCCTGAGCTTGCCCTTTACGCCGTGGAGGTGCTGGCCTGCCCTGCAGCCAGTGTATTGTCTGAACATGTGTTTAGCACGGTGATCACAGACAAGCGCAGCCGCCTGTCCACAGCCAATGTGGACAAACTCACGTTCATTAAAATGAACCAGGCATGGATCCCACAGGATTTGTCCGTACTTTGTGCTGAATAGACAAGTATGCCGGCCACACCCAGCCATTGTTATACTCCAGCGCACTTTCTCTTTGTGTTCTCTTTTCCATTTCCCAATGTTTTGGGGCCTTCCCAAATTTATAAAAAATAAATAAGGAAAAATTGGCTATCTCCTCCTCCACCGCCGCTTCTACCTACACCGCCACGTCTACCGCCTCCTCAACCTCCTACTCCACTTTTAACTCCGCCTCTTAGTTCAAGATTTTTTATTTTTTATTTTTTCCCCATTCTATGTTATTTTAAGTAATTTCCCTATCCACATTTGTTTGCATGGCGATTGTCATGCTCTTATCCCCATGTTGCTTCCTTTTGCAGCCCTCTAGCCCTTACTATAACTGTTTTACAGCCATTTTAGTGCACCAAAGTTCGGGTCCCAATTGACTTCAATGGGATTCGGGTTCAAGTTTGGTTCAAGTTTGGGTCCCAAACCTGAACTTTAACCCGAAGTTCAGGCCAACCCAGCGAACCCGAAAATCCATGCGTCTGCTCATCCCTAGCCATCAGTGAAATGGGCAGAGTCAACCACATGGAAAGGGAGGGACCGTAGTACCAGCAACTTGGCCAGGAGCAGGTTCAGCTTCTGCACTTTTGGATGAGTGCACACATACTGTAGTCTCTTTGTAATCACCTCGGTGATCGATTGCTGGCAAAACGCGTGATGAGGAGTAGGTGGAGGATGAGTAGCATCAGGACCAGCAGAAGATAGGAAGGAAACACAGCTCCCTTCTGCTGAGGTGGTGGAGCCCTGGGCAAGCTCAACCATATGGAAAGGGAGGGACTGTAGTACCAGCAACTTGTCCAGGAACAGGTTCAGCTTCTGCACTGTTGGAGGGCAGGCATACTGTAGTTTCTTTTTTAATCAGCTCGGTGATTGATTGCTGGCAAAACGCGTGATGAGGAGTCGGTGGAGGAGGACCAGCAGAAGATGAGAAGGAAACACAGCTCCCTTCTGCTGAGGTGGTGGAGAGCTAAATGAGGGAGAAGGAGTGGGGAGATGCGTCAGGCAGCTGTACCACTACATTAGCGTAACGGTTTTCCTAGACCTCTTCATGGTGACGCTCCATGTGGTGACGCAGGGCTCTGGTGCCACCATTTGCAAGAGTGAACAACACTTTTACTCTTAACATGTGCACCAGCCTTTTTTCGAAAAAACTCAGATTCGTTGCCATGAAGCATGAGGAAATTTGGATTTGTGGCAAATCAAATTTTTACTGAAATCTGGATTGAATTCCAATTCGTTAACTTCAATTCGCTCACCACTAGTCATATACTTCTCAGAACATTAAACAAACTATATCCAATCTTTCAGTTAAAATACAAATTCAAATAAATGTAAGTCAAAATGTTTTATTAAAAAGCAGAAGCACCAGTATTGCATAGCTCACAATGAATCACACATCATAGTAAAGCAAGTCCAAAGCAATAACATTATTTCTGTCACTGAAGATAAGGATGACAACTTATTTGCACAAATGGTCTCATTGTACAGTTCAAAACAGTTGCTGAATTGTACTATCAGAATCATCATAAATGGTCATCAAGAGGATTACAGGGGTACATTTGGTTACATTCCTGTCATAACATGTTTAAAAGGGCAGTGTTTGAAATAAAGGATCTTTACCGCCTCTCTCTAGATGTTTGTTAATGCCATTCTCTTGCATTTCAGTTCCTCTAACTATAAATTCGCAGACATATCTACAGTCGATAACATTCACAGCTTGGGTATTTTAACCACAATATAACCAGGACAGCTTATCTCTTCAGGAAAGGGGATTGATGTGCAGACTCTGTTTTTCTTGTTTCTGTCATTTACTTGACCTAAAATAAGAGTATTATTTAGTTAAAAGGTTTCATGAAAAACAGGTAATTAATTTTTTTTAAATGGATAACCGAGCCTCTTTCCCTGAGAGATACCTGCTTGCATATTTTACAATGGAGATTTTATTACAAATATATTTAGATTAAAGATTACAATGAACTACAGAAAATTTGGTGTTTTTTTTTTGTTACCTGAGAATCATGTCATGAGATTATCATGGCTTCTTGTTTCTGCTAATAAAGACTCAGTAGTCAAAGTACTTTTATTTAATACAGTATATTTATCATGACGTTGTAGAGGGTTTAGGCCACCTACATAGGTTGCGGAATATGTGTGTTTTTTCCGCAAGGATTCCCATGTGGGAAAACCACAGAATAGTACAGTACCAGAAAAGTGTAGGAGAGTAGACAGATCTCATGTACACTTTGCTGAATTTTTCCGTGCTGAAATTGACCTGCCATGTGCAGGAGTGCACCACCAATGAGGCCAGGTGAGGAGATCGCCTCAGCCAGCACCAGGGGTAAGATGGGGCAGTGAAAGGGCCATGGGCAATGATCGATTTCATTGTGGAAACACTCATCTCTACGTATTCAACTGCATTGCTGTACTCAGGACAGCAATACAGTTGAATGCTGCGACAGGGCACGGGAGAAATTTCTCCCTGGCCCCCCGTTTCTAAGGTGGCCACTATGAAGACATTTCTTCTACATGGGGAACTAAAATGTTTTTTTTTTTTAATACTGGCACACGTCATGAGGGAATGTTTTTTGTATTGGCACACATAAGAGGATATTTTTGTACTGCCACACATTATAAGGGTGTATAGGAATCAGTCGGCACTCCGATACTCTGTAGCGTGGTGCTCGCGTCACGGAATAAACTCCACGTGGATATAGAACAAAAGGACCGGCACTCACCAACTTCAAGTAACTTGCTTTTATTAGTCACATAGAGCAAGGTAATGTGACGCGGCGTTTCGGCTCAATACAATGAGCCTTCCTCAAACATTATTGAGACATTATAAGGGGTCATTTTTGTACTGTCACATATTATAAGGGGATGTTTTATACAGGCACACATTATAGGGGGAATTGTTATTACTGGGGGTATTATTACTTCTGGGGGCAAAATGAGGGACATTATTACTATTGGGTGCACTGTTACCACATAGTGCACACTGGCAGAGAAGTATTACTATTGGTGGGACTTTTTGGAGGACTATTACATTAGTCCCTGGAACAGTTAGCACAATTATTTTTGGAGAACACTATGTTTATGGCACTATGCTGGGCATAGTTATTTTTTAGAGCACTGTGTGCCAATAATGATAAAAGGGCACTGCGTGTGTGGTACTAGTATTTTCAGGGGGATTAGTATTGGCAAGCACAGTGGGCACAGTATTGGAGGTGGAAGGACGGGGTGTTCAGAAGGTGGGAAGGAGGATGAAAATGTAGTTGTCAAACTCTGCAGAGACAAGAGAAGACCTTGGAGAAGATAAAGAGAGAGGAGATGTCACTGCATGACCCTGTATGTTTTGTAGCACTGTATGTAATGTTTTCCAAGGGGTCAGGTTCACAAATTGGCATGGGGAGGGGGGACGGACGCTGTTTCAGTTTTCGCCTCTGACAGCAGAAAGGCTAGGTGCATCCCTGACCATGTGGATTTCCAAATCTGCAGCATGTCAATTATGTATGCGCTTTTAGCTGTTGACCTTTTTCCAATGAAGAGTGAGATATAGTGCAGAAATGCACAGAAATCTTCATGGAAATTTATATTGATCTTATGTTCGTTCACCCACATTGTGTGCAGGTGGCATTACAGAGCAGATATACTAAGCTATGCAAATGATAACATTACAGATGAATTTGGGGAAGCTGGAGGCTTGGGCAGAGAAATGACAAATGAAGTTCAATGTGAATAAACTTAAGGTCATGCACTCGGGCCAAGGAAAAATTGTGTCTGGCTCCCGCAAGTAAATGAAGCTGTAGCCAGCCAGACATTTCCCCTGCAGCGGCTGTAGATACATGGCCTTTCATGTAATACATGGTTGACTCTTGTCCACCAGTGCAGCTCTCTATTTTGGAATTAAAAAAGAAATATGGACAGGAGACATATTTCTGAGTCAACCCTTCCATTCATATCAGTATACCCCTGTGAACTCTAAGGATATACTGTAGATTAATAATAGTAAGTTTGATGAACAATAGCTATCCTGCTTGCTTGTGGTCTCCAGGTAGCAACAGAAGTTTGTGTACTGAACAATCAGAAATATAAGTGACAATGCAATTAAGGTAATCAAGATACTGTATGTAGAAGGCAGATTTTATATAGGGCTACACAACATGTTGTCCCAATTCCAGTATGCAGGGTCAGTTTATAGAGAGATTATATCCTGCCTTTTCCTTTACTCTATAAATGAGTATGATATGCTCATATTGGACACCACTGGTGTACTCACAGTCCTTATATTAACATATTATATAAATATATAGAATTCATGGTGTACACTATATAACAATACAATATACACTTAAAGGGAGCCTGTCACCTTGACAATGCAGGGTAATCTGCAAGCAGCATGTTGCAGCGGAAGTTAGTTTTATGGGAAAAGATTCAGTATAACTTGTATTTCATACATTTAAATTCCCGCTCCTTCTGGGCTTTGAAGTCCAGGAGGTGGTCCTATCAGTGATTGCCAGCTATCAGTGTATAACAGTCATAGAGGGAAAACTGTCAATCACTGATAGGACCGGCTCCTTCATTTCAAAGCCCAGTATAAGCACAGATTTAAATGAAAAAATTACAAATTATTCTGAATATTTTCCCTTAAGACTATATATTACTCTTCTCATTTCCTCCTGCTTCATAACATGCTGGCTGCAGCTCAGACACCATGTTCAATGTGACTGGTTATCTTTAAAATTACACACAAACAACAATCTATCTTCATTTACTGTACCTTGACACATGTGACAAAGCTGCTGTAGATCAATGTCACCAAGAACAGAACAATAAACGTAGATGTGGTTGTCCACACATTGTTGATCTCTTCTGCCTCCTGTAGCTCTTCCCCTCCATTATCTTCATAGGCAATATGGATATCTGTAGGCAAGTATCCATCTGTAAATAGAGACTACTGTAAGTATTTTTTCATAGTGTATCACCACGTTTACTAATGTGTACTTCCAATAAAGCTGACAAGTAGTGTTGAGCGAACAGTTCGAGAATAGTTCGGGTTCGTACCGAATTTTGGGGTGTCCGGGACCCGGACCCGAACCCGGACATTTTCAAAAAAGTTCGGGTTCGGGTCCGGTGTTCGTCGATTACTTCCCGCTTTCTGAAGGGCTGCACAGCAGTCAATCAGCTAGCGTTTTACTTCTTGCCCTAAGAGCCCATCACAGCCATGCCTACTAATGGCATGGCTGTGATTGGCCAAGTGCAGCATGTGACCCAGCCTCTATTTAAGCTGGAGTCACGTAGCGCCCGCACGTCACACTGCTCTGATTAGTGTAGGGAGAGGACGCAGCTTCTATCAGGGCGAGATTAGGCAGGTTAAAGTCAGCAACAGCACCTAATGAACGGATCAATTTACAGCTGAGAATCATTGAACTTCTGCTAGTTACTTGCTCGCTGGTTTTTAGGCTGCACAGAGCGTTTTTCTGTCACTTATTTTCTGGGTTGATCGGCGGCCATTTTGTGACTTGTGGTGCGCCAGAAGAAGCTGCCACCAAGTCCATCAATCCATCAATACTAGTTTTTTTTTTTTTGCTATATCCTACATCAGGGGCTTGGCTGTGCTAATTGTCACCCCTAGAAACTCAGGAAAGAAATTTCTATATTTTATTAAGGGGTTAAATACAATTGCCCAAATACCAATCCCCTAAATCTGGTGTTCCAGCTTTGGCTAGACAAGTATAATACTGTCTGCTGTCTGGCAAAGGATAGATTATTTTCTGGGGTTAAATTCAATTGCCAAAATAGCAATACTATAAATCAGTGGTTTCAGCTGTGGCTGGCAAAATAGAATAGTGTCCAAGGTAACGCACACACGTACAGACGCATCGTACTACGATTCTTGAATAGTTGTATTATCGCGATAATAAAACTAACAGTGTAAAGTGGACTGTATTGCTCTAAGTTATATTCGTGCACGAATGTAACTTCTATTACAGCACACCAATACTAAAACTGACTAAGAGACAGCTTTAAGTTCTATTCGAACGCGATTGCAACTTTGGAACTTAAAGTGGTGTGCGATTTTAAAAGTTGAGTACTAAAAGTTGGAATCGCAATGCGATTCTTATGTATTTGCAATCGCATTGCGATTACAACTTTGAGCATCGATCACCATGAACGCTCCTCCAGTAGAATGTACTGTCGGATGTGAGAATTAAGTTGAAATCGCAATGCGATTATTATTTATCTGCTTAATCGCATTGCCGCTTTCAACTTAGCATTGCTAAATAATTCCATCCATATTCGCTAACTTACTGACTCAGTAAGTTAACGATATGGATGGAATTATTTAGCAATACTAAGTTGAAATCGCAATGCGATTAAGCAAATATATAAGAATCGCATTGCGATTTCAACTTAATTCTCAGATCCGACAGTACATTCTACTGGAGGAGGCGTTCCCATGGTGATCGTTAGCTCAAAGTTGTAATCGCAATGCGTTTATTGCGGTATATTATCCCTCTGGGTGTCTTTTACAGCCTTTTTAGTGCCCAAAAGTTCGGGTCCCCATTGACTTCTATGGGGTTCGGGTTCGGGATGAAGTTCGGGTTCAGTTCGGATCACGAACCCGGACATTTTTCGGAAGTTCGGCCGAACCTCTCGAACCCGAACATCCAGGTGTTCGCTCATCTCTACTGACAAGAGCATGTCTTCTGCCAGACAATCGAGTTTTATAGGAGAGCTTTTTGATGTCATATAGTATCCGTCTGCTTCCCAGGCTATGATTATTACTATTAGTTTTTAAATTTTGGTAGGAGAGGCAGGAACACTGTCATTAACAGGATAAAATAATAGTAGAAAAATGGAAATCACATTAATACTCTAAGTAGGCACATTGACCATACAGTCATAAGATTAGATGATCCAGAATTGTTATTAAAAGGTGGATGCAAGTAGTTACTACAACAGATATATCAGGAGAGGTGACCGGTCCTCTTTAAATAAGAAAAATGCCAGGATCCAGAATTAGCAGTAAGCCATATGATTGAGTGTTATTTAATTTAATGTACAGTAAGAATAGCGTGTTACTTATACAAAGGTTTACATATGATAATGCATCGTTTACAAACAATGAAATAAGTATTCTAATAGTGTTTTACCATTTGATTTGCTGATATTTAAACTGATATAATATTTAGATGAGAAGTGAGCCACCAGGCATGCAAAGCTCATTCCTCCAAGCCACTGTTCTTTTAAGATGGGTAAATGACTGACATATGAGCACAACTGTTTCTGAGGGTCACAGATAACATCCTTCAGTTGAGGGAAGTCCTGCTTGACTGTGGTGTCATTCATCTTCCAGTTCACAAGAACATCTTCTGGATAAAATCCGTTGACCAGACAAATCAATGTTTGATGTTCCTGTTCTGTGCTTTCTTTGACAGGTGGCAATAGATAAACCTTGGGCTGTTTTATCATATTGGGGTCTGTGAAAATAAGTAGCTTTGATAAATAGAGCAATTAATCCACATATATGAACTAATATATGAGCTACAATACTAATTTATTAATTATTTATTTACTAATGTTCATTGATCCCACATCTAAGCCCAGGAGAAGATTATCTGGTCCAAACCATAGATTGTTGCACTCTATCACATAATTGCATCTAGCAACTTTTAAACCTTTAGTGACATCCACTGTACACGTGGATACCAGGGCTTTAAATATGGCGCCTTCTCAGGATCTGAGTGGGAACAATAACTGGTGGTTGTCTGCTGTTTTTACACAGAATTCACCACTCTGATCAAAGACATTTAACCTTTCAGCTGCTGTTGTCAATTGCAATCACAGCATCTGAGCAGACAGTTGGAGGGAGGTTCTCCAATTCACTTACCCCTCCCCCTTATGCATGTGTGATGAGATAGCAGTAGCTGTTTTGTTACTATGACTAGTGTTTAGCCAATTGAACTGTCTGAAGTGGACTTCAATTGGAATTTCAGGAAAAATTCAATTCACCGCGAAGTTGAATTTCCTCGTGCTTTGTGGTAACAAATCCATTTTCCCTGAAATGAGGTAAAACAAATAAATCATACTCACCTCATCCATTTGAGCACTAAGAACCCACTGCCATCTTGATCGAAGATCCAGCTCAAAATCTTGTGCGCCGGCCGACTTGATGTCATTGCACGCCACATGATCTTCAATCAAGATGCCAAGGACAGGCTCTTCGTGATGAAATGGATTAGGCAAGTATTATTTTAGTTTTTTTTTTACTATAGACCTTAATATTAATGTCAGATACCGCACTCAGCTATGAACACAGCAGCTGATGGGTACAATGACGGGGAGCACTCACTACTTACAAAGATATGCGCTTCGTGATGAAATAATTCATCACAAAGCAAATTTTTTTGTAAAATTTGTTGAGGCAGCCAAATAAAATTTTCAAGCACTTCGCTTATCTCTAGCTATGACATCCATGAACCTTCTGTAGGCACCCAGGACTGCCCAACTAAATTTCCTATTAATTGTGATTTTACCATAGACTGCGATACTATTTGACTGCTGCAATCTATGGTAGCAAAGGTGACCACATGTTCAGTCCCCTATGGTACATTGTCCTCAGTACATTGTATGGATGATGCTATTAGAAAGTACAACTTATCCTGCAAAAAAACAAGCCCCATATGGCTGCTCTGTACAGACGGCTCTAGTTTTGGTAGATTTAAGTAGTTTTTGTAGTACATGGATGACCATTCATCTGAGTGGACATCATCTACTACTACATTTCCACTTTAGCCACTGGTGCCGATGAAATGCCTGGCTGACCAGGGCTTCCCTGCATAATCAGCTGTTTGCCAGGGGTGCCGTAAGCAGGACCAGGAGGGTTACTAAGCTGCTTGTCATAGCAGACAGATTTTAAAAGAGTTTGTCACTGACAACCCCTTTAAGGAAAAGCCACATGGCTACCTTTGCCCTTTTATACTTCTATTAGAGTACAATTATTAGATGACAAGTACCTTCCTTGTAGTATATGTAAAACATTTGTGAAGCCACTCACCTGTGGTATTATACAATTCTTGATTGCAGACTTGTGTTGAGCTTCTTTTCCATTCTTCCAACGGGATTTGTACAGTGACTTGTACTGATTCCACATCCTTGTACAACATTCGTTCATTGTTTCTCTGCCTGGATGTAGCTATTTCTGTCTCATTTAACAACCAGTTTATATCATTGATGCCAACATTGGTTCTACAATTGACAGTGGCATTTTTGGAAAGAAGCAACTCATTGAAGGACGGTTTATGTATATCAGGTTCCAGTGTGACAAATGCTTCTTCTGAAAAGCAAATAGATTTAGCTATATATTTGTCATGACATGTCATATGCAGTGATAGAATAACAAAGAACTATATTTACCAGATTTGTTGGGTACCCCACTGATATTCTTAATGATATATTCCTTAGAAGAGATATGGGCTACAAGGCAGGAGTAAGTTGTGCCTTTTAACCACTCACTCTTCTGTATTAGCAGCTGGATTATAGTTGAACATTGCTTTATACTATGGTTGCAGTTGACTTGACTGGAGTTTGAATAGTCTTCCTTGGTTAATGAATCATTGATCTTCCAGGTTACAAAGAGATCTTCTGGATAAAAGTCCATCACCAAACAGGTCAGCATCAAAAAATTGTCCACCATTGTTTCTTGGTCAGGAGATAGCAGATGTATGGTTGGAACCTTCGGCTCATCTGATTTGGGGGAAACAGAACATACGTATATGCATTGGATTTAAAAATATCTTAATATAAAATAATCAGAATTTATAATATATTCTGATATATGCATACCAATAATATCTATAATGATTCCAATTATTATAAAGCAATCCATAAATTGAAGGGGTATTTTCATCTCAGACACTTATGGCCTATCCACAGGATAGGCCATAAATGTCTGATGGATGCTGGTTCCACTTCTGGGACGCCCACCAAGAATGGGCTCACTCCAACCCACTGGCTGCAACATCCTGGCAACAACAAGTGGTCAGTGGGATGGGCTGAGGCAGGACAGGCTCAGCGATCCACCATTTTAAAGATAGACCTGCATCTATCAGACTTTTATGGCATATCATGTGGATCTGAGATGAATATATCCCATTAACTGTTCAATTTAAAGTATATATTTGATAGATTCATAATGCAAAGACCTGATATAGAAATACTTTGGACAATACACATATAAGCTGGTATTTGGTAAGGTGACTTACTCTTTGTCCTGACAATAGTCATTTTTCTATGGAGATTTTCCTGGGGTGGATTTAGTTTGCAGAAGAGAGTTGAGATTTCCTTCCAATCTGCCAAGCTGATGGTGATTGTGCTTTGAATCCATGTTGTGTTGTTATGTATAATTTCAGCTTTTTTCGTTTGTGCTTTCCATAGCTTCTTATTGACTATCCACTGAATGTCAGCATACACCATATTAGTTCTACATGAAAGTGTTGCATTGTTAGAAAGAAAGAGGTCCCTAAAGGATGGTTTTAGTATCTCGCCATCAGGCTCTAGGAAGAAAACATAGTACCACATTAAACATCAATCTCTAGATGGCCATGAGGAACATGAGGAGAACATGAAGAACTGAGGACATGATATACAAATGGACCTGAGTTTTGGTACATATGACAGGAATGGCATTGGGCTATTTGTTAACACTGGCTAAGCTCATTGTCTTACCACATTGGCACATTTTCACCTTTTAGTGAAATCTTATCTTTAGAATTTACGGAATTATCAATTAGATTTTGGGGTGCAGATTCAGCAACATAAATCTGCAACAGTATACAGTACAATACATGTGGATGTGGTTTTCAAAACTCTGTCCACATGTGGAAGAAAATGTCTTCCACCCTGTGTGAACTTACCACAAGGACTCATGTACATGACCATATTATGGCTCCACGCAAATTCTTAGAGTTATGCATAAACATAAAAAGGCACTCATAGATATCCATAGCCATACTGTATGTACATCAATAGGCAGCTGATTTTATACAGAGCCAGACAAAGGCACAGGTTCCATATACATGTCTCTAAAACGCCGGTCTTAATAAATGTGCCCCTATATTCACAGATATACAAGTTTTGCATCATTTGTTTTGACTGATAGATTTGTTAAAGCAATTATATAATCAGAGGCAACCCCTTTTAGAGTATAGCTGCCGGCAATAATCTGTCAGCAGCACTTTTCCTGTAGTCTACAAATTTTTAGTACATAAATTTAAAAGTCATCTTTTTTTTAAGTTCAGTTATTTAAATAATGTGTCTCTATTTTTTTGGTGGTACAAACATGATACATTTACTTTTGTGTAGTTTTATAGTAGTATTTTTTAATTTATTAATACCTGGGAAAAATATTAAAAAGTAGAGACAAAAATAGCAGAAAGTACAATTATTATTTTTTTTTAAACTTTGTCGCCTTTCAGTTATGGTACTATATGGGGTATATTGTTTATGTAGAATAGGTGAGTATATTGTTTATGGTCACATAGAAGCTGTGATGTGGGCTAACGGTGGCATTATTTTTTTCTTAAACTTCAGGTCATATTAGACCATGGTGGGCATTTGAAAATTATTTTTATAGCAAATTTCTCATGTGACTGTGGCTGATATATTAGCCCCAGCTACAGGGAAGGGGTGGGGGATTTATTTGGTAGATTTATCATTCTGCAGTCTGATACAGTTTCTCATGATTTTTACCCAGCTTTCTCACAACCATGAAAGGAAAATCTGCCTAGCTATGCCACTATTTAAGAATGGGAAGGGGCATTTATTTTAATAGATTTAATATAGCAGTCTCTTATTAAGGCTATTTTCACTCTAGCGGCAGGGGAGTCCGTCAGGCTGTTCCAGCGAGTGAACAGCCTGTCGGATCCGTCCTGCCGCTAGTTCACGTGTGCCCCCGGACTGCCGCTCCGTCCCCATTGACTATAATAGGGGCGAGGGCGGAGTTCCTGCAGCAGCACGGCGAGAGGTTGCCGGACTAAAAGTACGACATGCAGTACTTTTAGTCCGGCCGCCTCTCGCCTTGCGCTGCAGTGCTGCCGCCGGAACTCCGCCCCCATTATAGTCAATGGGGACGGAGCGGCAGTCCGGGGGAACACGCGAACTAGCGGCAGGACGGATCCGACAGGCAGTTCACTCGCCGGAACAGCCTGAGGGACTCCCCTGCCGCTAATGTGAAAGTACCCTAAGCCTAACATGCTTGTAATCCAGCTTTCTGGAAAGGCAAATTTGCCTACCTATACACTGTTAAGGAAGTAAAGAGAAGGATTTATTTAATCAGACTTAGTAGTTAGTAGTCCCTATTACAGCTCCGCATAATGTGATATTCAGCTTTCTTGGGACCCTGAATGACAAATCTGCCTATTATGGTTGGTAGGGAGAGAAAGAAAAAATAAAAATCCATATTTTTTGGGTATGACTTAAGTTTAGCAGCAATTTTTCAGATTTTCAAGAAGATTCCCATACCTGTTTTTCTAGGGACCAATTCAATTCTAAAGTGGCTTTGCGGGGCCAATATATTAGAAACTCCCCATAAAACACCCAATTTAAAAACATCCCGTCTTAAAGTATTTAAAAATGCATTTAGAAAAGCTTGATGAGCCTTTTAGAGGAATTAAAGCAAAAGGCAGGTAATTTTTTTAAAATATCCTTTTTAATAGATTTTCAATTATAATTAGAAATGAGTGAAGTTTAGAAAAATTTGATCCGGCAGCTTTGCCGAAGTTTGCCAAGAAATTTGTTTTGTTATAAATTAGTCTGTCGCGAATGGCTATAAACCAAGTATACCCAGGCCCCTGTGCCTAATCATATTTTTCCCACTTGGTGACCCAATCCCTGTGTAAAGCCTTGGAAGTTAACTCTTTTCTGACCTCCAAATTTATGTCGGCAGCCAAGCATTTAAAAATGGCGTCCGCTGGGGCGTCCAGATACTCAATACTAATTTACACAAGCAACGGTAATGCCGTACTTTTAACCCTTTATATGCTGTGGTCACCCAGGTGGTTTCTGGTCCCTCCCGTGGGGAAACAGGAGATTTGGAGCATGTATGCAACAGCCTCTGTGCTCCTGTGTAATGGTAACAGAGATGACAGCATTGAGGCAGGAAAATTTCTGAAAGCAATAAAATTGAGGGATCGACAACAGGGATGACCATAATCCCATGTGGATCCCTCCATAAGGTCCGGGATCCCTCCCTACTATCAACCTAGTGGTATTTTGCTTTTAAATTTATTAGGGTTAAGACAGAACATGGTGGATGGATCAAACAAGGCCACTGGATTATTGCAGCAGCACTGTCCCTAGCGCATGAGTGCTTGTCAGGTCTCTCCCTATGCTCAGCTTACAGGACAACGGTGAGACTGCACGGTAGAGATGAGTGAATCGAATCCCACAAAGTGGAATTTGATCTGAATTTCAGGACAAGTTCGATTCGCCTAGAAGTGGAATTTCCTCGTGCTTTGTGTCAGTGACTGACGTTTATTATTTTTTTTGGTCCCACTAGGAGCCTTGAACTTTCTATACTATGACTGTTGGTGAATGTTCATGAACTCCTCAGGATTTTCTATAGCTCTGCATACATTGGACCGAAAACTAGAGATGAGCGAACACCTGGAAGTGTTCGGGTTCGGGATCTGAACTCGACCCGAACTTTATCCCGAACCCGTTGAAGTCAATGGGGACCCGAACTTTTAGACACTAAAAAGACTGTAAAATAGTCCAGGAAAGGGCTAGAGGGCTGCAAAAGGCAGCAAAATGTAGGTAAATCCCCTGCAAACAAATGTGGATAGGGAAATGAATTAAAATAAAATAAAATAAATAACAATTAACCAATATCAATTGGAGAGAGGTCCCACAGCAAGGAATCATGCGTCATTTCACCCACCACTGGAGAGGGCCACTTTCAGTTATTTCGGACCCAGCACCCAGACAGAGGAGAGAGGTCCCACAGCAAGGAATCATGCGTCATATCACCCACCACTGGAGGAGGCCAATTTCAGTTATTTCGGCCAAGCACCCAGACAGAGGAGAGAGGTCCCACAGCAAGGAATCATGCATCATATCACCCACCACTGGAGAAGGCCACTTTCAGTTATTTCGGCCCAGCACCCAGACCGAGGATACAGGTCCCACTGCAAGGAATCATGCGTCATATCACCCACCACTGGAGAAGGCCACTTTCAGTTATTTCGGCCCAGCACCCAGACCGAGGATACAGGTCCCACTGCAAGGAATCATGCGTCATATCACCCACCACTGGAGAAGGCCACTTTCAGTTATTTCGGCCCAGCATCCAGACCAAGGATACAGGTCCCGCTGCAAGGAATCATGCGTTATATCACCCACCACTGGAGAAGGCCAATTTCAGTTATTTCGGCCCAGCACCCAGACAGAGGAGAGAGGTCCCACAGCAAGGAATCATGCGTCATATCACCCACCACTGGAGAAGGCCACTTTCAGTTATTTCGGCCCAGCACTCAGACCGAGGATACAGGTCCCACAGCAAGGAATCATGCGTCCATATCACCCACCACTGGAGAAGGCCACTTTCAGTTATTTCGGCCCAGCACCCAGACCGAGGATACAGGTCCCACTGCAAGGAATCATGCGTCATATCACCCACCACTGGAGAAGGCCAATTTCAGTTATTTCGGCCCAGCACCCAGACCGAGGAGAGAGGTCCCACAGCAAGGAATCATGCGTCATATCACCCACCACTGGAGAAGGCCACTTTCAGTTATTTCGGCCCCAGCACCCAGACAGAGGAGAGGTTCATTCAACTTTGGGTTGCACCGCAAGATAATGGTAAAGTTAAAAAAATGAGGATTCAATAAAGAAGTGCCCCGGAGTACAAAAATACATGTTTGAGGGGAAGGCAGTTATAAATGTCTATTCTGCACAAGGGAGGCACAGGTCCTGTGGGATCCATGCCTGGTTCATTTTTATGAACATCAGCTTGTCCACGTTGGCTGTGGACAGGCGGCTGCGTTTGTCAGTAATGACGCCCCCTGCCGTGCTGAATACACGTTCAGACAAAACGCTGGCCGCCGGGCAGGCCAGCACCTCCAAGGCATAAAATGCTAACTCTGGCCACGTGGACAATTTGGAGACCCAGAAGTTTAATGGGGCTGAACCATCAGTCAGTACGTGGAGGGGTGTGCAGACATACTGTTCAACCATGTTAGTGAAATGCTGCCTCCTGCTAACACGTTCCGTATCAGGTGGTGGTGGAGTTAGCTGTGGCGTGGAGACAAAACTTTTCCACATTTCTGCCATGCTAACCCTGCCCTCAGAGGAGCTGGCAGTGACACAGCTGCGTTGGCGACCTCTTGCTCCTCCTCTGCCTTCGCCTTGGGCTTCCACCTGTTCCCCTGTGACATTTGGGAATGCTCTCAGGAGCGCCTCTACCAGCGTGCGCTTGTACTCGCGCATCTTCCTATCACGCTCCAGTGCAGGAAGTAAGGTGGGCACATTGTCTTTGTACCGGGGATCCAGCAAGGTGGCAACCCAGTAGTCCACACATGTTAAAATGTGGGCAACTCTGCTGTCATTGCGCATGCACTGCAGCATGTAGTCGCTCATGTGTGCCAGGCTCCCCAGAGGTAAGGACAAGATGTCCTCTGTGGGAGGCGTATCGTCATCGTCCTCCGTATACCCCCAGCCACGCACCAGTGATGGGCCTGAGCTGTGTCGGGTGCCACCCCGCTGTGAACCTGCTTCATCCTCATCCTCCTCCACCTCCTTCTCATCCTCCTCGTCCTCTAGTAGTGGGCCCTGGCTGGCCACATTTGTACCTGGCCTCTGCTGTTGCAAAAAACCTCCCTCTGAGCCACTTCTAACAGACTGGCCTGAAAGTGGTAAAAATGACCCCTCATCCTCCTCCTCCTCCTCCTGGGCCACCTCCTCTTCCATCATCGCCCTAAGCGTTTTCTCAAGGAGACATAGAAGTGGTATTGTAACGCTGATAACGGTGTCATCGCCACTGGCTATGTTGGTGGAGTACTCGAAACAGTGCAACAGGGCACACAGGTCTCACATGGAGGCCCAATCATTAGTGGTGAAGTGGTGCTGTTCCGCAGTGCAACTGACGCGTGCGTGCTGCAGCTGAAACTCCACTATGGCCTGCTGCTGCTCGCACGGTCTCTCCAGCATGTGCAAGGTGGAGTTCCACCTGGTGGGCACGTCGCATATGAGGTGGTGAGCGGAAAGGCCAAAGTTCCGCTGTAGCGCAGACAGGCGAGCAGCGGCAGGATGTGAACGCCGGAAGCGCGCACAAACAGCCCGCAATTTATGCAGCAGCTCTGACATGTCGGGGTAGTTGTGAATAAACTGCTGCACCACCAAATTCAGCACATGCGCCAGGCAAGGGATGTGCGTCAAACCGGCTAGTCCCAGAGCTGCGACGAGATTTCGCCCATTATCGCACACCACCAGGCCGGGCTTGAGGCCCACCGGCAGAAACCACTCATCGGTCTGTTGTTCAATACCCCGCCACAGCTCCTGCGCGGTTTGGGGCCTGTCCCCCAAACATATGAGTTTCAGAATGGCCTGCTGATGTTTACCCAGGGCTGTGCTGAAGTTGGTGGTGAAGGTGTGTGGCTGACTGGATGAGCTGGTCGAAGCAGAGGAGGAGGAAGCCGAATAGGAGGAGGAGGCTACAGGAGGCAAAGAATGATGCCCTGCGATCCTTGGCGGCGGAAGGACGTGCGCCAAGGAACTCTCCGCCTGGGGCCCAGCCGCCACTACATTTACCCAGTGTGCAGTTAGGGAGATATAGCATCCCTGGCCGTGCTTACTGGTCCACGTATCTGTGGTTAGGTGGAACTTGCCACAGATGGCGTTGCGCAGTGCACACTTGATTTTATCGGATACTTGGTTGTGCAGGGAAGGCACGGCTGTCTTGGAGAAGTAGTGGCGGCTGGGAACAACATACTGTGGGACAGCCATGGACATCAGCTGTTTGAAGCTGTCTGTGTCCACCAGCCTGAATGACAGCATTTCAAAGGCCAGGAGTTTAGAAATGCTGGCATTCAGGCCTAGGGCTCGAGGGTGGCTAGGTGGGAATTTATGCTTTCTCTCCAAAGGTTTGTGAGATGGAGAGCTGAGAGCTGCCGTGTGACATGGTGGAGATGCTTGGTGACGCAGGTGGTGTTGTCGGTGGCACATCCTCTGTTTGGTGGGCGGCAGGTGCCAACATTCCTTCCGAGGCGGAGGAAGATGCCGAGGCAGCAGCAGAAGAGGGAGCAGGGGGAGCCAGAGTGAGTTCCTTGCTTTTATGGTGTTTACTCCACTGCAGTTCATGCTTTGCATGTAGATGCCTGGTCATGCAGGTTGTGCTAAGGTTCAGAACGTTAATGCCTCGCTTCAGGCTCTGATGGCACAGCGTGCAAACCACTCGGGTCTTGTCGTCAGCACATTGTTTAAAGAAGTGCCATGCCAGGGAACTCCTTTAAGCTGCCTTTGGGGTGCTCGGTCCCTGGTGGCGGTGGCCAGTAGCAGGCGAACTCTCTTGGAGGCGGCTGGTCTGCTTTTGCCCCCTGCTCTCTCTTTTGCTACGCTGTTGGCTCAGTCTCACCACTGCCACTTCCTCTGAACTATGAAAGTCAGTGGCACGACCTTCATTCCATGTGGGGTCTAGGACCTCATCGTCCCCTGCATCGTCTTCCACACAGTCTTTCTCCCTGACCTCCTGTTCGGTCTGCACACTGCAGAAAGACGCAGCAGTTGGCACCTGTGTTTCGTCATCATCAGAGACGTGCGGACTCCGATGAGGTGGTATTCCCATGTCCTCATCATCAGGAAACATCAGTGGTTGTGCATCAGTGCATTCTATGTCTTCCAGCACTGGGGAAGGGCTAGGTGGATTCCCTTGGGAAACCCTGCCAGCAGAGTCTTCAAACAGCATAAGAGACTGCTGCATAACTTGAGGCTCAGACAGTTTCCCTGATATGCATGGGGGTGATGTGACAGACTGATGGGCTTGGTTTTCAGGTGCCACCTGTGCGCTTTCAGTAGAAGACTGGGTGGGAGATAATGTTGTGAACATGCTGGATCCACTGTCGGCCACCCAATTGACTAGCGCCTGTACCTGCTCAGGCCTTACCATCCTTAGAACGGCATTGGGCCCCACCAAATATCGCTGTAAATTCTGGCGGGTACTGGAACCTGAGGTAGTTGGTTCACTAGGACGTGTGGCTGTGGTAGAATGGCCACGTCCTCTCTCAGCACAAGAGGGTACACTAACACCACCACGACTGCGTCCCTTACTAGATGTTTTCCTCATTGTTACCGTTCACAAAGCACCACAATAAGAAAAAAATATGTGGCCCAATGTATTGATTTCAAATTCAGGCCTTTTTTTACAGGCACCTAACACTATCTGCCTGTTTATTTATGTAGCGTATTACACTAATCCAGGCACAGCAGTAACCACTGATTTAGGGGAATATCTCTTTTAGGGCTAGTATTTAGGCCCTGGGTGAAAGGAATCCTTTTATGGACAGATTTACAATTGGCCTGCAACAGCTCGAACACCAGATTCAGGGTATTGCTATTTTGGCAATTGAATTTCACCCCAGAACAAAATATACCCTGTTACAGACAGATTTAAACTAGGCCTGCAACAGCTGGAACAACAGATTCAGGGTATTGCTATTTTGGCAATTGAATTTCACCCCAGAACAAAATATATGTTTTGGCGGACACTATTATACTTTGCCAGCCACAGCTGAAACCACCGATTTATGGTATTGCTATTTTGGAAATTGAATTTCACCCCAGAACAATATATACCCTTTTATGGACAGATTAACACTTGGCCTGCAACAGCTGGGACACCAGATTCAGGGTATTGCTATTTTGGCAATTGAATTTTACCCCAGAACAAAATAAATGTTTTTGCGGACACTATGAAACTTGGCCAGCCACAGCTGAAACCACTGATTTATGGTATTGCTATTTTGGCAATTGATTTTCACCCCAGAACAAAATATATAATTTGCAGGACACTATGACACTTGGCCAGCCACAGCTGAAACCACAGATTTATGGTATTGCTATTTTGGCAATTGAATTTCACCCCACAATAAAATATATGTTTTTACGGACACTATGAAACTTTGCCAGCCACAGCTGAAACCACTGATTTATGGTATTGCTATTTTGGCAATTGAATTTCACCCCAGAACAAAATATATGTTTTGGCAGATACTATTATACTTTGCCATCCACAGCTGTGTCACCAGAGTTATGGTATTGCTATTTTGGCAATTAAATTTCGCCCCAGAACAAAATATATAATTTGCAGGACACTATGAAACTTGGCCAGCCGCAGCTGAAACCACTGATTTATGGTATTGCTATTTGGGCAATTGAATTTCACAGTATACAAAGCAAAGAAGTGACGCTAAAACTTAACCTTTAATGGTATATATAAGATTAGAGGATAGCACCCATGGGTAGGATTACAAAAATTGTGGGGTGAGAAGCATGCTCATAGTCCAGAGTAATGGACCTGAGCAATGAGAATTCCCACGCCACAACACTGGGTAAGAGAAAAACAAAAAAGTATGTTTTAAAAAAACCGGCCAGTCTGAACAGACATGTATGCTGCCGGACAGCAGGATTGCTGATTAACAAGACCGCATGTACACAAGGACCCAGCTGTAGTCCAAGAAAGAGAGCATGCAACTGTCAGTGCGGTAGCAGGTATATGAGAAAATACCCCCTCATGTATGCTGGCTCGACGCGTTTCTTGTGTCAATGACGACACATCATCAGGAGCAAGGGGGATAAGGGATGGTAGCAGGGAAACCTGCCTAAGGTACTGCCACGCTAAGTATTCGTGGCGGCACCTGCCGGCGCTATGATGGCCGTGACGCGGCCGCGCCAAGCACTGGTTTAAATAACAACCCACTCCTCCCAGGGGAGGGGAACGGGAGGGGCCAGCGTGCGACGTCACTGGATGGCGGAATATGCGAATGCAGACAAGCAATCCGCCCACCATCCCCATGACAACATATACGCGGCCAACCCAGATAAGTAGGTAAGAGGGATGTAATGGGCAGACCTTTGAGACAAGGAGGCAGCGAGCGGAGTTTGTCACAGCCATCATAGCGCCGGCAGGTGCCGCCACGAATACTTAGCGTGGCAGTACCTTAGGCAGGTTTCCTTGCTACCATCCCTTATCCCTCTTGCTCCTGATGATGTGTCGTCATTGACACAAGAAACGCGTCGAGCCAGCATACATGAGGGGGTATTTTTTCATATACCTGCTACCGCACTGACAGTTGCATGCTGTCTTTCTTGGACTACAGCTGGGTCCTTGTGTACATGCGGTCTTGTTAATCAGCAATCCTGCTGTCCGGCAGCATACATGTCTGTTCAGACTGGCCGGTTTTTTTAAAACATACTTTTTTGTTTTTCTCTTACCCAGTGTTGTGGCGTGGGAATTCTCATTGCTCAGGTCCATTACTCTGGACTATGAGCATGCTTCTCACCCCACAATTTTTGTAATCCTACCCATGGGTGCTATCCTCTAATCTTATATATACCATTAAAGGTTAAGTTTTAGCGTCACTTCTTTGCTTTGTATACTATTTTATTCTAGGACGCTCATTATTGTATACACTTTAGGCATTTTTTGTTATCTCTTGATTTATTAGCCATCTGGGATGGCAGGCTTTCTATCTGGAGGCATAAACAGAGACTCATGTGACTCAGAGTCAAAATTAGTGTTTTCTGAGGCACAATTACCCTCGGTACCTATTGCTCCCACCATCACAAGCGTTTTCAAAAACCTCACTAGAGCATATAAGGACAACATACGCAGCTGGTGGGAGATACAGACCCTGGAGACATATTTAAAAAACAATATTGTCCCTAGGGGTCTGAGAATACCACTTTTTCCCAATGCTCGTTTGAACTCACCTGAGTTCATCAAGCGATGGGAGTCTGAATCTATTCAGTCATCCCTTCGCCTGATGCGTTTACTCCTCGAAGAGGAACATAAGATTTTTGATAAGAGCTCAGGAGAGCTACAGACATTCATTGATACTGCTAAGAAGTTCTCTGAGCACGCAGATTTTACTAAAAAGGAACAGGCATTGGAACAGACTGTGCACAGATATACTGCACAATTGAAAGAACGTAAGCATAGTCAATATTTGAGAGACACTACGGACTTCCGTGACGGCCATTTGTTTGGTTTTGCTACAAAACCAACAAAGGCTTTGGAAGCTGATACAGAGCCCTCGTCATCTGAGGGAGAGGCTGACTCTGGTTCCACACGTCACACTTCACATAATCTAGTAATCCTAGGGGTTACTCAGGTAGAGGCCAGCGGAGACGTGGTAGAGGTGGTCGCTCAAGGGGTGGCAATAATAATTTTTTAGGACAAGGGGTCCCGATCTCAGACTATCTTCTCAGGGATCGCAAGGGCCAATAAACATGTGTCCATATTTGCCTCATACCCCCTCACAGTCGGATGAACTGCAAGTGATCAACCTCTCTGATAGAACTCTCACGCCAGCCGAGATTGGTGTCCTCAAAAAAGGCCTCTCCTTTGTCCCAACCCAGCCTTTTGACCCTTTTAATTGGGTCAAAGATTTAAATCTCTTCCTTAGAAAACTTAAATGGAAGAAATTTTTCAAACATAAGGATAGACGTGAATGTGCTGAGTTGGGAATAGAGGAGGCCGATTTGGGTGACATTAGAAACCTCATGGATTTGGTGAGGGAAAATGAACGTCCTCCTGGCAAAGGACCATTCACTTCGATGAAACCACGATCTAAACTTACCCCCCCAATTACTGATACCACTCCGGCTGATGTGTTTGTGAACCTGGTCACTGAGGACCTTGCCTCCCTTGACCATGTCCGTGTGAGATATAATATCACAAAAGAAGAAATGGAGGGGTTGCGGTCATTGGAATGTGACAACTCCATAGTGATTAAGACAGCGGATAAGGGAGGCAATGTGGTCATCATGAACCAGGCACAATATGTGAATATGTGCCTTGAGATTCTCAGCAATACTGAATGCTATGGTGTCCTCTCTCGGAACCCCATTAATGACTATGCTGCTGAGCTCAAGGGCATATTGTCTGTTGCCCTGTCACAAAATCTTATTGACAAAAATGAGTTCCAGGTTCTTTTCCCTAAACATCCGTGCACTGCCTGTTTCTATGGGTTGCCCAAAATTCATAAGGGGCTGCGGCCCCTTAAGGGCAGACCCATAGTTTCCGGTTCCAACAGCCTTACGCAGGGCATTAGCGATTATGTAGAAAATATACTGCACCCGTTTGTGTTGGCCTTGCCCTCGTATGTGCGGGACTCAATGGAGGTGGTCAGTAAGCTGGACGGCCTCCACGTCGAGGATAATATGCTTTTTGCTAGCCTCGATGTGGAGGCCTTATACAGCTCCATCCCACACGAGGGAGGTCTTGCAGCTGCACGCTATTTTCTGTGCCAACGGGGTATCGCATTTGCCCAACATAATGAATTTGTCATCCAACTCCTTCAGTTCATTCTGGGCCACAATGTGTTCACCTTTGATCGTCGCCTCTTCCACCAGCTCAGAGGCGTTGCGATGGGGAGTCCGTGTGCCCCATCGTACGCAAATTTATATCTGGGCTGGTGGGAGAGGGAAACTGTGTTTTCTGATGACGATCAGTGGTGGACCTCACATATCACATTGTGGCTCAGATTTATCGATGACATTCTCATTTTTTGGTCAGGCACGGCTGATGAATTTGGATGTTTTGTGCGAGCCCTTAATATCAATAAATATGGACTCTTTTTTTGCATCTGAGATCCATTTTGAGAGTATCAATTTCTTGGATTTGACCATTTGCAGGGATGGCACTGGACAGGTGCACACCAGTCTCCATCGTAAAACCACGGCCACCAATTCCCTTCTTCATTGGGACAGTTATCATTCAGTCCCTCTGAAGAAGGGGATCCCTCGTGGCCAATATTTACGGGTCCGTCGCAACTGTTCAAATCTTTCTGACTTCCATCTCAAAGCTGGTGAATTAAGGCAGAGATTTACTAAACGGGGTTATCCTTCCCCGGTTCTAGCATCTGCCTACCAACATTCATTGGCAGCAACTAGGGAATCATTACTTAATCCCAGACCTAAGCAGGAAGGCGACGGTTTAATACGTCTAATCGCCACCTATGATGGAGCAAATCCACAGATACTGAATATCTTAAGGAGGCATTGGAACATTTTGCGTATGGATCCAGATATTGCAGACTGCATTAGTGAAAGGCCCTCTGTGACTTATCGCAGGGGGCGCAGCCTTGGTGACCGTCTGGTTCATAGTTTGTTCCAATCTCCGGCCCCTCAGACCTGGCTTACCAATCGTAGCCTGGGCACATTTTGCTGTAAGGGCTGCATTGCATGTTCATCCATTCAAACGGGGGACACCTTTGTCAGCACTAAGACATCCAAATGCTACAAAATTAGATGCTTTGTTAATTGCAGAACATCTGGGGTCATTTATCTAGCCACATGTGTTTGTGGCATGCAATACGTGGGCAAGACCATCAGGGAATTTCGCCGCAGAATTGGCGAGCACCTTGGTGATATACGTAAAAATGAAGACACACCAATAGCTAGACATGTCAATCTGATCCATCCACAACAAACATCCGTCATCAGGTTCCAAGGGATTGATGTGGTGTGCCCATCACCAAGGGGCGGCGATATTGATACTATACTCCTGCGCAAGGAAGCCCAATGGACGTTTAGATTGGGCACTGTTAAACCTGATGGCCTTAATGAACGGATTTCCTACGTTTGTTTTATTGACTAATTTGGGGTGGACTTAGCTGCCTTTTTTCCTTCATTATATGCGTTTGGCAGGCTCTATTGTCCCCACTACAACCTGCTTTGCTCCCGATTACTTCCTGGCAGTATCCTTGTTATATGCCTGACTTATGCCCCAAGTCTCTGTTCCTGACATCTCTTATTATTGTCGTTATGCGGCGGATAGTTTTACAAACTCCGCTCGCTGCCTCCTTGTCTCAAAGGTCTGCCCATTACATCCCTCTTACCTACTTATCTGGGTTGGCCGCGTATATGTTGTCATGGGGATGGTGGGCGGATTGCTTTTCTGCATTCGCATATTCCGCCATCCAGTGACGTCGCACGCTGGCCCCTCCCGTTCCCCTCCCCTGGGAGGAGTGGGTTGTTATTTAAACCAGTGCTTGGCGCGGCCGCGTCACGGCCATCATAGTGCCGGCAGGTGCCGCCACGAATACTTAGCGTGGCAGTACCTTAGGCAGGTTTCCTTGCTACCATCCCTTATCCCTCTTGCTCCTGATGATGTGTCGTCATTGACACAAGAAACGCGTCGAGCCAGCATACATGAGAGGGTATTTTTTCATATACCTGCTACCGCACTGACAGTTGCATGCTGTCTTTCTTGGACTACAGCTGGGTCCTTGTGTACATGCGGTCTTGTTAATCAGCAATCCTGCTGTCCGGCAGCATACATGTCTGTTCAGACTGGCCGGTTTTTTTAAAACATACTTTTTTGTTTTTCTCTTACCCAGTGTTGTGGCGTGGGAATTCTCATTGCTCAGGTCCATTACTCTGGACTATGAGCATGCTTCTCACCCCACAATTTTTGTAATCCTACCCATGGGTGCTATCCTCTAATCTTATATATACCATTAAAGGTTAAGTTTTAGCGTCACTTCTTTGCTTTGTATACTATTTTATTCTAGGACGCTCATTATTGTATACACTTTAGGCATTTTTGTTATCAATTGAATTTCACCCCAGAACAAAATATATAATTTGCAGGACACTATGAAACTTGGCCAGCCACAGCTGAAACCACTGATTTATGGTATTGCTATTTTGGCAATTGAATTTCACCACAGAAAATAATCTATCCTTTGCCAGACAGCGGACAGTATTATACTTGGCTAGCCAAAGCTGGAACACCAGATTTAGGGGATTGGTATTTGGGCAATTGTATTTAACCCCTTAATAAAATATAAATATAGAAATTGCTATCCTGAGTTTCTAGGGGTGACAATTAGCACAGCCAAGCCCCTGATGTAGGATATGGCAAAAAAAAAAAACTAGTATTGATGGATTGATGGACTTGGTGGCAGCTTGTTCTGGTGCACCACAAGTCACAAAATGGCCGCCGATCACCCCAGAAAAAATTGACAGAAAAACGCTCTGGGCAGCCTAAAAACCAGTGAGCAAGTAAGTAGCAGAAGTTCAATCATTCACAGCTGTAGATCGATCAGTTCATTAGGTGCTGTTGCTGACTTTTCCCTGCCTAATCTCGCCCTCACAGAAGTTGTGTCCTCTCCCTACACTAATCAGAACAGTGTGACGTGCGGCGCTACGTGACTCCAGCTTAAATAGAGGCTGGGTCACATGCTGCACTTGGCCAATCACAGCCATGCCATTAGTAGGCATGGCTGTGATGGGCTCTTAGGGCAAGAAGTAAAATGATAGCTGATTGGCTGCTGTGCAGCCCTTCAGAAAGCGGGAAGTAATCGCCGAACAACGAACCCGAACCCGAACTTTTTTGAAAATGCTCGAACTGTTCGCTCAACACTACCGAAAACTATATCAGATTTTCACACAAGTCCTAAAATTTGATAAACAGATCATGCAAATGAGTGTAAAATATTAGACATAGTTATTTATTTGTTTATTGAGAAAAATTATCCAATATCAGTATATCACATGTCTGTGAGAAAAGTATATGTACCTTTGCTTTCAATATCTGGTGTGATCCCTTTGTGCAGCAATAACTTCAGTTTGATGTTTCCAGTAATTGTTTATTAGTTCTCTGGCTTGGATGAATTTAGCCCATTCCTCTGTACAAAACAACTTTAACTCTATTTAGTTGGCGGGTTTCCTCCCATGAACTGCTCGCTTCAGGTCTTTCTGCATCATTTCTATTGAAATTGAATTTGACTTGGCCATTTCATAACTTTAACTTTATTCTTCTTTAACCATTCTTTGGTAGAATCATTTGTGTGCTTTGGGTCATTGCTGCATGGCCCACTCAGCTTACAGACAGATGTCCTCACATTTTCCTTTAGAATTGGCTGATATAATTCAGAATTTATTGTTCCATCAATGATATAAAGCCATCCTGACACAGATGCAGTAAAACAGGCACAAACCATGATATTATAACCACCATGTTTCACAGAGGAGATAAGGTTTTTATGCTGGAATGCAGTGTTTTCCTTTCTACGGTAGCCTTTTGGCTTGTCCAGGTGATATTTAGTAAGTGGCCGATGGCAGCAATGTTCTTTTTGGAGATCAGTGGCTTTCATCTTGTAATTCTGTCTTACACATGATTGTTGTTCAGTGTCCTGCTAAACATTAGGTAATGTGACAAAGGTCTTTAGTTGCTTAGAGGTTATCTTGGCTTCCTTTGTGACCTTGCAGACTATTGCGTGACATCTTATTGGCGTGATCTTTGTTGGTCAACCACTATTGGAGAAGGTAATAATGTTTGGATTTCCTCCACTTGTACACAATGGGCCAGATTTATCATTACACTTCCATCTTACTCCAATTTCACATAAGTCCAAAGTCACTTTTGGCTCAGTCAGATTTATTAATGGTTCTTTAATACTGTGATAAATGTGGTTTGATGGCAGCAGTTCATCCTTCAGTAAACGGCTTTACAAAAGTTGCACATATTTACAAAAAAGTCGCATGTTCTATTAAAAAGTCGCATAAGATAAGCATGGTCCTCACTGGAGTGAAATCGGGACTTTTTTGCGACTTTTTTAAAAAGTCCCAATGATAAATCTGGAGTGAAACTCATTAACATGGCTAACCATGCTCATTTTTACAAAACTGGAGTGAGTGGTGTACACATGTAAAAAAGTCGCAAAATTATGCACAAATGAGTGTGAAAAGTCGCAAATGCCCTATTTTGGGACTTTTTGATGCCAGAATTCTGGAGTGAAGGTATGATAAATCATGGCCCATCTGTCTAACTTGGTGGAGTCCAAACACTTTAGAGATGGTTTTGTAACCTTTTCCAGCCTGATAAGCAACAACTTTTATTATGAGGTCCACAGAACTCTCCATTGTTCGTGCCATGATGCACTTAAACGAATATGTGTTGTGAAGATAAGACTTTGATTGATCCCTGTTCTTAAATAAAGCAGGTTGCCCATTTACACCTGATGCCACAGTCGCTATTGACCCCAACATTTATGGAGTTAAATGGCTAGGATAGGAGCTAGCTTTGACCCATAGAATATGTGGGTGCTTTACTTTGGAGGATTGCAGAAAGTACCGTCCCACCCACTGCACAACCTTTTGAGCAAAAGGTTAAAAAACATAAAAAAAAGTATTTAATATTTTAGATATTTTTCTGCCAATAATATAGTATTACCCTAAAATATTTTTTTTATTTTCAGTCACTAATTTGTATAAATCAGGTATATACAGACCACTCTGCCTTAGGGTACAGAGCAAACGAAGCGGCCAGGTTGCGGCCATGCTGTGATGAAGGACTGTGCAGCCAATAAGCCCGCAGCTGCCTTTCATTTAATAAATGAAGACCACACTGTAATAACTAATTTATGACCATTGCATTTAAGGTTTTTTTTAATAACTTGGAAAGGAACCCCTTTATTATATGGTGGGTAGTCCTTAACAAGTTAAAAGACATTTTTAAGAAACTCTATGTACATTGTTAGAAGAACAATATCAATTTGAATGTTACGTTTGAATGACAATAAGAGAATACAAGATACATATTTATTTACTTGTCTGTCACTGAAATATACAATATTATAAAGGAGAGCCTTTCCCTAACATCTCTAATATCATCAAAGAAATTAGTCTGATTTAGAAGCACTACACATTCTAAGAAATTGCTTTTGAACTTGGCACTCACACATTCTAATACTTGGACTCCTTCTACCTGAAGCACATATGAATTAAAATGTTGCCTCTCTTATTAAATATCCAACCTTTTAACTATAAGTTGTAGCTTGATCTTCAGTTATATGTGTCTATATATCAGATTTCAACTAAGCTGAATTTTTCACAGTAAAAAGGGATCAAACAATTCAAGAAAATAAAGGGTTGAAATTTTTTATCATTCCCTTTGTGCCAGGATTCTGGTAGAAAAAAGTTTCAAATTTTGCTGCAGACTTTTTTGTGATTTGTTGCCACTTTTTAAAAGTGGGTGGGAAAATAGGCATTGTTAGCTATGGCAAATAGGTATACACCAGATTGATTAACTCCGACTTTTAAAGAACTTGCAAAAAATATACAGGCTTACTCCAGTAGAAGAGTGACATAAAAAACTTTAGTAACATCTGTAGACAAAAGTGTTATGTTTAAACATGTGCCAATCTTATATAACAATGTACAGTGTAATAAATTTGGTGCAAATTATGCAGGGTTGCCAACCAGAATTTTTCTTTTTTCTGGACAACTTTTCCCAAAATCACGGCCAACACTTTTTATGGACCATAATAAATGATAAAGATTGTAAGTAATACATGTTTATAGCTGAATATACTGATAGAAACTCATTACCAGCATTAAGTTTGAGCTGTAAAATGATGATAATTACTAGAGATGAGCGAATCAAAGCCAACGATCCGAATTTCAGGATAAATTCGATTTGCCGCAAAGCCGAATTTCCTAGCGTTGCGCTAGCGAATCGATTTAACCTGAAATAGTGTAAAAAAAAAAATCATACTTATCTCCCCCATTTTCATTTTCGTGATCGGCCAGCCACCGCCATCTTCATTGAAGACCTCGGCCAAAATCCCATGCGTGGTGACGTAATCTCACAAACAGTGAATACAAGTCAGTATTAGAAACCCTGCATTCAAACAGGGTCTGTGCATATGGCTTTGATGTGCATTAACCCAAAGAGTAATAGGGTATCCATAATTGTTAGGAAATATTGGCTGATACTTAGGGATACCTTCATCAATATGCCAAAATATCAGTCACCTCCTATCATGTCTTATCATTGTTTCAGAAACTTGACAAATAGACTAGTACGTGCAGACATTGGCCACCCACATAAATTTAAGTCAGGGCAAAATGTTTCCTTACTTTGTCTAAAGTATATGTACACCTTTGGTGGCATTTTTTTTTATTGGATCGTACTCATTTTTTGCTAAAATCATTTTTTCAGTTGGTCTTTATTAAAAAGCAGTTTTCACTGCACAGCTTTGAGTTTATCTACTAGCAGGATCTCTATTTTCTCTCTGGTCCATCAGGCAAGTAGCTGAGGGCTTCTTATAGTTATAAACACTCATTTAGGCTTCGTTCACATCACCGTTCAGCCTTTCCGTTCTCCTGCTCTGTTTAGGAGCTGGAGAACGGAAAGGATGGATTCGGCACATAACTGAGCCCTAACTGAGCCGAACGGAGCCTAAAGACCCCTAAGACTAAAGTGGGGTCCGTTAGGTGTCCGCTCAGAAAATGATTTTGGAGCGGAGATAAAAGTCCTGCATGCACTACTTTTGTCTCCGGTACAAAATCATCTTCTGAGCGGACACCTAACTGGCCCCATTATAGTCTATGGGGTCTTTAGGCTCCGTTCGGCTCAGTTAGGGCTCAGTTATGTGCCGAATCCGTCCTTTCCGTTCTCCTGCTCCGTTTAGGAAAGGCTGAACGGTAATGTGATCGAAGCCTAAAGCTCAATTCTTATTCTACTGATAAGAATGTGGCTTAAATAAGTATTTATGACCTTTTAGTAATTCAGAGATAAGGGTTATTAGATGAGCGGCACAAAATGATAGTACCATTCACACAGCTAGAAAAGCAGTTTTCCCCTTTGTGACAGAACGGCTCAATGGATTTTAATAAAGACCAATTTAAAAATGATTTGTAGCTCAAAATGAGTTAAATGCAATCATTTAAAAATTGTCTCTGAAGGTGTACATAGCATTTAAGTTGTCTTAACTGTAATAGTATAATGAAAGAAGATATATTAGTCCATCTAAAAACAGGACATATGTACAAAATTAACTAACATTTCACTTGTCAGTTCAATTATATTGTATACATCCTAAAATGCCCCTGTGGTCTCCTCTTTGTAGGGGAGACCTCACAAGAATGTTGACAAGTTCAACACATTAACCAAACCTAAAAACATCAGGACTAAGAAGGTTTTGGATGATTTCTTGTCTAATGCACACAGTGTAGCTGAATTGAGGTTTAGAATTATTGATGAGATGTGGTGTTGATTGTAACTTGATTTCATATACAAGGTTGCTAGATATAATTCCGAACTGTATTGCAGATTGCAATGTGTTATATACTCTCTTCTGTATTCATTCCATTTGAAAAATTAATAAAACCTTGAATTAAAATGGATTCTGTAAACTAGACAACCTCTCTCCCAAAGGACTAAACCATGAATTTAACATCTCAGATATTGTGTAAATGGTTTGTTGTGTTTATACTATAAGATGTCTTCATCACGATTTATGTGTATATGAGAGACCAACACTCATGTGATCATGACTGTTTGTTTTTTTAAATACATAATAATAAAAAAAAATATATATATATATACACTATACTTTTTTTTTTTTCATTTTATGTTTGGGCTTCTATGTTCTATGTGGCTGACTGACAAGGCCAGCATAGTATCTTCTTTTCTTGTTCCTTTTTTTCTTGTGCTTTACTATTAAATCTTTATATCAGTATGTACGTTGTGAGTTTTATCATTTTTGAAGGGCTTGAGTACTGTGATAGTATTTGATTTATTATTAACATTAGTTCCTCCCCTATGCCATGCTATATGGTATGGGGGTTGGTAGAAGATATTGCCTACTCTGTTAGGTGGTGGTTGAGATTGGCCCTCCTCTCTCACAATGGACCATGGCACCTGAGGGGTTAAATGTTCATGAACTGAGTTATCTCTGATCACAGACACTGCCAGCATGTGTCTACTGTATAACACAACCGTCACCAGCTGGCTATGGCACCCACTCAGCTTCTAACCAGGCGCCATGTATAAAACCTGCCTAAGACCACTAAAGTGACTCTGGGTTTCATCCCCACTAAAGTGAGTTAGGGAACTCAGAGGAGGGCTATATCTCTAACACACTTATTGACAGAGTGAGGTTGTATGGTTGGTGGGGGAGAACAGTCCTCCCTGAGCGAACACTAATAAGTGTATGGGTAGAGGGGGGTCACCACTCATCCCCCTAACACAGGCCAGGCCCGAATCCCACAGCCAGCACCAACTTGTGTGCTGCGCTGTCCTTATCTGATGGCCTGACCTAGGAAACAAATTGTTTGGCTGAGGTTTATCCAACCTGGCCTAGGCTTATTTCACTCCAGAAAGCATATTAGATAGTTCTAAGCTGTGTGTGTGAGTATTATGCTGGCGGCAGCAGCGTGAGCTACATATTAGAGGCTTGCGAGCCACATATGGTTCGAGAGCTTGGGGTTGGGGTTTGTTGCTGTAGACATAAACTTTGATACTCCACGTACTTCTCTTGTATTCTGCCTACATAACACTGCATAGACAGACCGGCTGTTATGTCCGAATAGCAGCATCTCTGGTTCTGGAGCATTTAGCATCATGTAACCATCCACATCACTACTAGAGCTCTGGCATCCTTAGTTGCCCATAAGGTAAGCTGCATATTACATTGTTGAGCTCATGCATTCATTTTTGGTGCAGGGGCATGCACTATATTCTAGTGCAGGTGCATTCATACTTGGAATTGTGTAGTTACCTGATACGGCATATCCCACACATGCACGGTACAGATTCCTGGAAATCACAGCAAGCTTTGGCTGTTAGGTCTCTACATAACTTAGGCGCGTCTAGCACCAGCATAGGGTTATTAAGACCAGCATCTAAAACTCAAGTCTTAATAAATGACTCCAATAGTTTTTAGACACTATAATAGATGACAGCTATGTTTGCCATGATGATGTATTGTTCAGAACTAATTTGCAAGATTATACATATAAGGATGATTTTCTGTGAGGAAGTAGAGTTACTGCTTTATATACTTGTATGTTTTCCTTTTCTTATTGTTGGGAAAGAATTTAGCTTTTTAAGCATTTTCACAGTGTTTATTTTAATCATTTATGGTGCATTTTTTTTTTTAAATAAGTATTTTTTATTTCAATCATCTCAAAAGACAAAATTCATAAAACAAAATTACAAAAAGAACCTCCCCATTCCTCCACCCCCCCTTAACCCACCCCCCAATCCTGCAGGGAAGAAGAAAAAAAAATTTAAAAAATTATAAAATTCCTCAACCATCCCAATCTCTCCAAACATTGGCCCATTTCGCATAGGACCCTCTTTGTCTGTACATGATTCTCTCATAGATTTTCACCTTATCCACTAAACATAGCCAGTTATTGCAGTCTGGAGCAGAGGGGGAAAACCATTCTCTGGCTACAAGGAGCCTGGCTAAAAACATCACTTTAGTCAACAGACGGCCCTTCATGGGCTGGCAATTAACCTCTGATAGGTCCCCTAAAATCCATACCTTAGGAGATAGAGGAATATCTATTTTAAGTCTCCGAATCAAGGTTGTTTGAATCGTTCTCCAATATTTACTCACTATCGGGCAGTCCCAGAACAGATGCATATGATCTGCCCCGGGGTCCCCACAGCGAAGGCAGTCAGAGGCGGCTCTAAATCCCCTCTTATGGAGCCATAGAGGTGTCACATATATTTTGTGTATGATATTGAACTGTACAACAGTGTGATTAAAATTGTGCGAAACCTGACTAAAATTCTCCCCTATATTCTCCCAGTCCGGAGAACCCACCTCTGACAATAAAGCAGACCAGGATCTCTGTCCTGGAGAAAAACATTCCAAAAAAAAACTTTTCATCAAGTGCCTATAACAATGTGATAATTTAACTTTCACACCACCTTTCTTACAGATCAGATTGTGCAAAAATTCCGGAGTGTCTACCTCAAGTGAATAACTATCGACAATATTAAGAAGTGCTGACCTCAATTGTAAATATGCATACCAAGCCACCTCACCTAAGTTTAAATTCTGTTTTAGCTCCATAAAAGACAGGACTTGCCCATTTTTAACCACCTGATTCAGATATTGAATATTTTAACCACCAAGATATCATCTGCATAGAGAGATATACGATCCTGCTTCTCCATTACACCAAAACCAGCCACTCTCGAGTCTTGCCTTATGCTAGCTGCAAGAGGTTCAATATAGATATTAAATAAGAGAGGGGAAAGAGGACATCCTTGACGAGTACCTCTGCCCAACACAAAACTCTCTGTCAGCATGTCATTAATCCTAATTCTGGCCACTGGACATTTATATAACAACTGAACCATCCCCATAAATTTGGGGCCAAAACCCATTCTTTTCATCACCTCCCAGAGAAACGTCCACTCGACCCTGTCGAACGCCTTAGTAGCATCCAGTGACAGGACCGAGTGGGCGCCCCCACCGGGAGACTGAATATTAGCAAAGAACCTATGCAGATAGGGTACCCCTTTTCAACATAAAGCCATTTTGATCTGAAAGAATCAGAGAAGACATTACCTGAGAGAGCCTCTTAGCCAAAACCTTTGATAACAACTTAACGTCCGTATTTAATAGGGAAATTGGTCTATATGAGCTCAAATCCGCCAGGTCTTTATCTTTTTTAGGGATTAAAACTATCACAGCTTCCATCATAGACTGTGGCAAAGCCCCTCCCTGCGATGCTTGAGCAAACACTTCCAGTAGATGAGGGAGGATGACATCACTGTACTTACGATAAATTTCATATGGAAAACCATCCGACCCTGGCGATGAGTTCCCGGAGATAGACTTCAAAGCCTCTTAAATCTCCACAAGAGACACCTCTCCTTCCAGAGATTCTTTTTGGGCTTCTGTTAGCATTGGAAGAGAAATTCTCTCCAGGAACTGTCTCGCCAGGTCAGATGGCAAACCAGGAGAAGATCTATATATCTGGGAGAAGTATTGCAGGAAAGTGTCTCTTATACCCTCTGGGTCTGATTTTATTGCCCCATCTAAATTACGAACTAAAGTAATAGCTTTCTTTTTTTTGTCCTGTTGTGATATTATTTTAGCTAGAAGCTTACCAGGACGTCCAGATTCTGAAAAATACTTCTGACCCTTAAAAAGTAGCCTATGGTTTGCTTTCTCAATTACATATTCCTTCAAGGAACAACTAGCCTTCTGCATCTCTTCTTTACTACATTCAGTAGGTTGATCAATAAATCGTTCCGTTGTAGAAGCCACAGTATCAGTCAGGTCTTTCTCCCTCTTCTTAAATGATCTTTTCACAGCCGTGATATCACTAATAAGAACCCCCCTCAGATATGCTTTCAGAGCGTCCCAAACTGAATTGATGTTAGCAGAAGGAAGATTCACCTCCCAAAAGGAAGATACATATATTTTAATAGACTGATAGTTATCCATGATAGTAAGCCAATACGGGTTCAGCTTAAACCCAAATCCCCTATTGTCTTTATTCTCCCCACTGCGAACCTCAATTAGGACCGGTGAATGGTCTGAAACTGTTCTTACTCCATATCGTATCCTTTTAATATTATTCAAGTTATTCTCATTAGTAAGCGCCAAATCAATCCTAGACATTGCTCTACCTCCTCTGCTAACACAGGAGTACACTCTCTTTCCTCCGCCAACATGTTCCCATATATCCACCAATCCAGTCTCCAAGCAGAACTGAGGCAATGGAGAATTATACATACTCCTTCCCCGATCTGCGTCTAAAGTCAGTCTGTCCTTTTTGGGATCCATAACAGCGTTAAAGTCTCCCATCAGTACGAGCCGGCATTCTGGCTTTTTTTTTCCAAAAAACGCAGTAGTTGGATGAGTGGATACATAGAGAATGGCGGGGGTATGTAGAAAAAGGCGAGAATGTAACTATATCCATGTAGCCTCCCATACAGAAAAATAAACCTGCCTTGGTTATCTACGTGAGATTCGATTAAGAAAAAATCTATAGAATTATGAATCAGAACCGATACACCCCTAGAGGCACTGCTAAAAGTAGAATGATAGGATTGGGAATGCCATCCCATCATCAACCGGGACACGGTCTCTTTGGTAAGGTGAGTTTCAACTATACAGATAATTGCAGGGAGATATCTCTTCACTGCATCCATAATAGCTTGTCTCTTAACCCTCTCCCCAAGCCCTCTGACATTCCAAGAAACGATTCTAACAGACATTAATTAAGAAGGGAAGGAAGAAGAAAAAAAAAAAAATATTTTTAAACCCCTTCCCTGCAGGTTGAATTCCCTCCCCCATTTCCTCCCCCCCCCCCTTTGGTTCGCCCGATCTAGTCAGCAAACCTCTACCTTCCGGTCATTCTCCACCCCCCCCCCCACTAGTCCCCTCCTCCCTCCATCACTAGGAAAAATATAGAAATATATCAAATGCCCATTTGCTCCATCCAATCCAGTGCTTGTTGCGGTTTCTCAAAAAATTGAATAGTCCCATTATAGATTACGAACAAACACAGAACCAGAGATAGGTGCACACTGCCGTCACACTAAACCCTCACACTGATGTTAAAAATTGAGAGGTTAGTTCGACATATCCTACTAGGAGGACATGTCTTAAGCCTCGGGCACCAGCGTCAAGGTCTCTCAAGTAGCCCAAGGGCCCTAACACTCACCTACCTGCGCCATATGGGCGATATCAGGGGCCAGTGGGCAATTACAGGAGCATTAGGACGACTCACAAACATCTCCTCTGTTACCTCCAGCATGTAGCCATGCTTGCAATGGGAGGTGGGAGGTGTCTATGAGTCCTACCCAAGACTGACTGATATAGCCCAAAGCCTAGCAGGTGCACCCAAATGTGACCTGAAGATGAAAAACAGGCACATTTAAATTGGAGTTTATACACCTCCGTACATATATATATACCATCAAAAATGTGGTGATAAGAAGCAGGATGCGCTCATACCCATATGCAGTTGTGCATTTCTATGGGAGCACATCCTGCACTTGTAATCCGTTGCTAATGGCAATCACCAGCAAAAATGCATACAATGGATGATGCCAGCAACGGACTACAAGTACACAATGGACATCCTACATAAGATGAAATTTATGTGGATGTGGCAAGAATTCAGAACTATCTCTGGTTCTGTGTTTGTTCTGAATTCTTGCCACATCCACATAAATTTCATCTTATGTAGGATGTCCATTGTGGTACTTGTAGTCCGTTGCTGGCATCATCCATTGTATGCATTTTTTGCTGGTGATTGCCATTAGCAACGGATTACAAGTGCAGGATGTGCTCCCTATAGAAATGCACAACTGCATATGGGTATGAGCGCATCCTGCTTTCTTATCACCACATTTTTGATGGTATTATATATATGTACGGAGGTGTATAAACTCCAATTTAAATGTGCCTGTTTTTCATCTTCAGGTCACATTTGGGTGCACCTGCTAGGCTTTGGGCTATATCAGTCAGTCTTGGGTAGGGCTCATAGACACTCACCTCCCATTGCAAGCATGGCTACATGCTGGAGGTAACAGAGGAGATGTTTGTGAGTCGTCCTAATGCTCCTGTAATTGCCCACTGGCCCTGATATCGCCCATATGGCGCAGGTAGGTGAGTGTTAGGGCCCTTGGGCTACTTAGAGACCTTGACGCTGGTGCCCGAGGCTTAAGACATGTCCTCCTAGTAGGATATGTCGAACTAACCTCTCAATTTTTAACATCAGTGTGAGGGTTTAGTGTGACGGCAGTGTGCACCTATCTCTAGTTCTGTGTTTGTTCTGAATTCTTGCCACATCCACATAAATTTCATCTTATGTAGGATGTCCATTGTGGTACTTGTAGTCCGTTGCTGGCATCATCCATTGTATGCATTTTTTGCTGGTGATTGCCATTAGCAACGGACTACAAGTGCAGAATGTGCTCCCCTATAGAAATGCACAACTGCATATGGGTATGAGCGCATCCTGCTTTCTTATCACCACATTTTTTGATGGTATACCATTATAGATTACTCTTAATTTTGCTGGGTACTGTAGGGAATATTTAATGTCTTTTAGCGCCAAACGTTTCTTTATCTCACTGAAACTTCTTCTTTTTTCCTGGGTCTATCGAGCAAAGTCAGGGAAGAATAACAGTCTTGATAGTCAATGGGTGAGCATTCTCTTGCCCTTCTCAGTATCATACCTCTATACATGGATAGTAATAGTTTGATTAGGATTACTCGCGGCAGCCTCCCTGGGGTGGGTTTCCCCCCTGGAATCCGATGGGCTCTTTCTATTTGGAACATGGAGAAAAAGTGTTCACTGCCCAGATTTTTCAAAATTACATGCTTAAGTTGTTCAACTAGCTGCCAACCCTCAACTCCCTCTGGAAATCCGACTAAGCGGATATTATACCGCCTTGATCTATTTTCCAAATCCTCCAGTTTATTTTGTAGGAGGTGATTTTCGGAAGAAAGAGACAGAGTCTTAGATTTAATCATATCCATGTCGGATTGGAGGAAGTCAACCGTCTTCTCCATGTTAAGTACTCGATCCGGATTTTAGTCAGATCTTCTCTTATTAGGGATATATCGCTCTGCATTGACCCAAGTTGAATAGACATTCCTTGCACTAGCATGCCGTTATTTTCTACAGCGCGCAGAATTTTTTCCAAAGCTGAAGGGTCATGCTCAATTTCTGTTCGTACTAGAAGACTTTCCTCCCCTCCTTCCTGATCTAATAGCCCATCCTCGGATAGTTCTTCAGTTTGGGGAATTTTAAAAATTTTCTTGGAGTTAATACTCATTTTTCCTTTGGTTAACCCCTTTTCATTAAGGGAGGGAGATTTCAAAAACTTATCAATTCTACCCTCTGGTGTCTTAGTCCCCAACTTTGTTCCAGAGGAGTCCACCGACCGCCGCTTTGGAGCCATTAAGCGTTGGAGACCCCTTTCACAATATAGATATATATATATATATTTTTTTTTTAATAAGTATTTTTTTAAGAAGTCCTTAAGTGCCTTGAGTGCTCCCTCATCCTTTTTTTTTTTTTTCTTTTTAACAAATTTTGTAGTTCCTTTCACACCCGCATCTACTACCGATTTCAGCACTTTTTTTTTTTTTTTTTTCTCTTTCTCCCCTCTATTAAATTTCCCCCTCTTTATTTCTCTTTTCTTTGTTCTTTGTTCCCCTTTTACTCTCCTTTATTCTCTCTTCTTAAATGTCAATCACCAAAATCTATAAACTAAC
This sequence comes from Bufotes viridis, assembly GCA_033119425.1. Lineage (NCBI taxonomy): Eukaryota > Metazoa > Chordata > Amphibia > Anura > Bufonidae > Bufotes > Bufotes viridis. Next base: position 211,240,119 of record CM065589.1, on the reverse strand, counting down.
ACAAGGCAATAAGCAATTGATAAAGCAGAAAAACTTTTTTTTTTTTCCCTCACGTGTCCAGCGTCCACATTTCCATTTCCAGCGTCCAGGAGCAGAAGTAAGCAGGGAAAAGCCAGCAAAACCGGAGCAGGAGGAGCAGGAGGATAGGGCACGGAGCAGGAGACCAGCCAGTGAAGGATGGCGGGGGAGCTGGGAACCCACTCTCCTGTAGGCAGCAACAGCAGACTGCAGTGAGAGCCTGGCGTTCCTCCCAGAAGCAGGGCAGCTGAGGGCGACTGTGAGGGAGTGAAGGAAGGGTGCTCACCCCACTGTGAACGGCAGCAAACAGCAGGCAGCAAGTCAGAGACAAGCGGGGACCGGAGGCACAGGTAGTCCGGCATCCATCACAGGGCAGCAGGCGGCCGGCGGCAGAGGATTCGGGCGTGCCCAGGACTCAAACATTCACAGGGAGCCGAAGGGCCAGGGAGCGAGGTGGAGGTTGGAGGAGGAGGGGGAGGAGGAGAGCGCGACGTGACGTATTCACGTCATCACATCGGTGGATTGGTGGATTTTTTTTTATTTAGAATTATTATGTACATGCATTTTTTCCCAGCATTTTAAAGGTCTAAAGTAAAGTCTTTAGCGAAATAATCCAGATGAACGTGTCATATAGAAAGTGTTTTCATAGCAATGCCCCTGATCCCGAACATGCTGCAAAAACACCACATACCAAAATGCTGTGCATGCAGGCGTTTGAATATTTCACTACAGACTTTGAAGTAACATCTGCGTTTGGCCAGAAAAGACTTACAAAAAACAACATCAAGAGCCACTGAAAACATGTTGAAACAGTGTGTGTGAAACTAGCCTTAAACTGGCTATACACATTATGGGTGTAAATTATCACTGCCTTTACACCAGAAAACTGGCCTGCAAAAGCTGCCAGTATTGGTGCAAGCCTCATTTGTGCAAGAATCGCAATTTTTGGCCAGGTTCCACAGCTCTTGACATTTTTCAGAAAAGTGGGTGGTATATAGCCTGGACTCAGTGTGAAGGAGTTTGGTCTTGGCTGCCTGTCAAATTTACTATACATACAGCGCTACAAAAGGTAATACAGCACCACATACTGTGCCCACTGTGCTTCCCAATACTATACTGCAGAAACAGATAATCCCCCTTCCACTGCCCCTCTCTTGCCCCTACCTCATGTTGCCTGTGGCAATCGCCTCACCTTGCCTCATTGATTGTGCACCCCTGGGAGAATTAGGTGCCATATGAATGCACCATTCAGTAGGACACCTTGCACCTTATTACTACTGATAGGATATAGTTTAACACACTAGAAAATATATTAAAGTGTAACAGTACCAAAAATGAAATTCCTAACATATGTGATGCTGAAGGGAAGATATTTATGAAGCTTTATTTTTCTGTTAATTTTACCTTTCTGATGTGTAGTCAGCCCTTAGCAACCCTATTGCTCTGTGCCTCTATTTCAGCATTTCCTAAGATGACCACTGCTGAACTTCCTGTGGTGATCTTTGCCATGTCCTTGAGGCCATCCTGTATTTCCCTCACTTCCCATAATCCTTTGCTCTCCTCACATGAACCAGCAGGTCCAATCAAAATGCAGATAACTTCCCCCACTACCCCAGAGCAATGTGTATCCTCTCACATACAACTAACCAAAGACAGACTAGACCAATCGGAATGCAGATAACCTCCCCCACTACCCCAGAGCAGTGTGTATCCTCTCACATACAGCTAACCAGAGACAGACAAGACAAATCAGAATGCAGATAACCTCCCCCACTACCCCAGAGCAGTGTGTATCCTCTCACATACAGCTAACCAGAGACAGACAAGACTAATCAGAATGCAGATAACCTCCCCCACTACCCCACAGCAATGTGTATCCTCTCACATACAACTAACCAGAGACAGACTAGACCAATCAGAATGCAGTTAACTTCCTCCACTACCGCAGAGCAGTGTGTACCCTCTCACATACAGCTAACCAGAGACAGACTAGACCAATCAGAATGCAGATAACCTCCCCCACTATCGCAGAGCAGTGTGTACCCTCTCACATACAGCTAACCAGAGACAGACAAGACCAATCAGAATGCAGATAACCTCCCCCACTACCGCAGAGCAGTGTGTACCCTCTCACATACAGCTAACCAGAGGCAGACAAGACCAATCAGAATGCAGATAACCTCCCCCACTACCCCAGAGCAGTGTGTATCCTCTCACATACAGCTAACCAGAGGCAGACAAGACCAATCAGAATGCAGATAACTTCCCCCACTACCGCAGAGCAGTGTGTATCCTCTCACATACAGCTAACCAGTACTAATCAGTGAGCATTTGTTTTAACCTCTTAATAGTCACTTAGTTATTATCAGGTAAAACTGAAAATGATTACATTTTAAAGCACAAAGGCATTTATACAGCAGGGTGTTCTATACCATTAGGGTATAAAAAAATGAAACAGCAGTTACACTTTAACACCATATATAAAGGAATAAAGAAATAAGGCACAGGTTTGACAGATTCATTTTTAACCGAAGGATCCAGGATTTTTATTGTTCTCATGGTGAGAATACGGTATAGAAGACTGCATTATTATTACAGTCAAAAAGCAATGGAAACCCAACAGTGCGTAGATCATCTATGAACATTAGTGAGTCTCATAATAAAAGCACTATTAAACCATACCTTGAGGCTTTCTTACAGTCTCAGTGAAGTCTTTGCTCTGATGGGTCACACGACATAAATATGTATCTTTGTTCCAGCTTTCTATAGGCACATTCAGCAGGCTCTTTCCAGAATACATTCCATCTTCCTGCTTCATTGATGTGAACACATTGTCCTTTTTATCTAACATTTTCCCATTTTTTAACCACACAAGGTTTGAGGTCTGTGGCCAGTAGTTGGAAATTATACACAACAATGGGATAGAGCCTGTTGACATATTGCTAGTTCCAAAAGATGTCACAATTTCTGGAGATCTTGGCTCAATGATTTTATCTAGAAGTAAAACAAAGTAAAGCATACGATATGTTACAAAATAGCAGGATGTTTTGTTAAGTTTTGAAATAAAACAATTCTCAGCTATACCTTAGGGCACCTGTCACCTTAAAGTGATGTCTCATCTGAAGGCACCATGTTATAAAGCAGGAGAAGCTGAGCAGAATGATATACCATTTTGTGGGAAGAGATTGATTACTATTGTAACTTATTGATTGAAATCCTTACTTATAGGACCGCCCACTGGACTCCTAAGCCCAGAATGACCAGGTATTTGAATTAGTAAGTTAAAAGGTATAATGAATCGTTCTCCACAAAACTATACATTAATCTGCTTTATTATAATTGAGCTGTAATGAGTGTTTAGGAGCTGTTAGGAGCATAGAGAAGTGCTACACATGTTAATCAGAGCAGCTTCCTGACAGTTTAGTGTAAAACAGAAAGCAAGACAGTCTGCAAATACTGTATATATATATATATATATATATATATATATATAAACAAGAGTTATGAACAGCAGCACTCTTAATGATGCCAGGTGCAAATCACTGTAGGGTCCCGGACCAGGGATCAGCAATAGATAACAGGAAAAAGCAGGCAGCACTCCGGACTTTGTGAAAAGAGCGTGGGATTTATTAACACCCAAACAACTGCAACGTGTCAGCTCGCCTCAATGGAGCCTTTGTCAAGCAAAGTGTAGTGCTCAAGTGAACATTATATAGTGAAGACCCATAATTAATCACTTAATAATCAATCAATATTCACAGTGATAAAAGGATAAAAAATACAGTGTATAGAAATGTTTTTAACATGACTACGTGATCATACCCACTCCCTCCTCCGATGCTATGGATTCGGATAAGGTGTATGGTACAACATGCACCGAACCCGGACCCTTGGGAGTCTACACATAAAAGGATGCCTTAGGGAACTCATGGGACAGGTACTGATGATTATGGGTAGGTGTTAATAGGCATGGAGCTGATTTGACCCCTACTTACGTCTGGGGATGACACGTGAAACATTGGTGTGTTTTTGCGGTTGTCACCGTTTCTACAATTCAGTACCTGGATACGCATGTTTCCCTTCCATTTTGATAATAGTTTATGCCCTTAGTCTATCATTTCAATGATTGTGACTAGTATATTGCGGTCCGGTTTGATCATTCGCAGTATGATCTAGAAACAAGGGTCTCCATCTTTGTGATGGGCGAGAGGAGAACCCTGCGCGCTAGTGAGCGGGCAGCGTAATACTCTCGCGATATTTGACCGTGCGCAGACGCATTAGGTACCACGCCAAGCCCGGGATACATGGAAGCTTCCGTGACTAGTGTATGTCCTTATTATGTCTAATTATTCACACATGTGCATGTGATTGAATTAAGGAATCGAGTTATTCACTTTACACCTCAGGAAGCTTTTTTCCCATATAACGATTTTTATTTTGCTCATTCAATGAATTTAATTTTTGTACCAATCATGTATTACAATTGAATATATCACGTAATCATGTTAAAAACATTTCTATACACTGTATTTTTTATCCTTTTATCACTGTGAATATTGATTGATTATTAAGTGATTAATTATAGGTCTTCACTATATAATCAAACAAAGCGATAGCTGATCTTAGGGAGACCAGCTACAAAAATGCCGTGGAGCCTCACTTAAGAGTCTCAAACACAGCAATCCAAAGTGCAAAGCTCCCTGGGAAACATAAAATGCAAAAAGATTGTGGAGCCCCAGTTATGGGTCTACAACACAGTGAAAGCCAGATATCCCTCAAAGGAAGGAAAAACAAGCAAAGGGGTGTCTCCATTACAGAGATCACCAAAACCACCATATTAAGTGGCCCCTATGTCAAGATCCCGCTCTTTTACAAGCTTTAAGGATGTGACGGGGAAGACCTAAGCAAGTTATCCATCCACAGACAGCTGTTTCGGGGTGTTGCCCCTCATCAGTGCGGAGTAGGATTCTGGCTAACCGGGAGCAATGCTTTGGTGACTACTCAAACAAAGCGATAGCTGATCTTAGGGAGACCAGCTACAAAAATGCCGTGGAGCCTCACTTAAGAGTCTCAAACACAGCAATCCAAAGTGCAAAGCTCCCTGGGAAACATAAAATGCAAAAAGATTGTGGAGCCCCAGTTATGGGTCTACAACACAGTGAAAGCCAGATATCCCTCAAAGGAAGGAAAAACAAGCAAAGGGGTGTCTCCATTACAGAGATCACCAAAACCACCATATTAAGTGGCCCCTATGTCAAGATCCCGCTCTTTTACAAGCTTTAAGGATGTGACGGGGAAGACCTAAGCAAGTTATCCATCCACAGACAGCTGTTTCGGGGTGTTGCCCCTCATCAGTGCGGAGTAGGATTCTGGCTAACCGGGAGCAATGCTTTGGTGACTACTCGAGGCTCCACGGCATTTTTGTAGCTGGTCTCCCTAAGATCAGCTATCGCTTTGTTTGAGTAGTCACCAAAGCATTGCTCCCGGTTAGCCAGAATCCTACTCCGCACTGATGAGGGGCAACACCCCGAAACAGCTGTCTGTGGATGGATAACTTGCTTAGGTCTTCCCCGTCACATCCTTAAAGCTTGTAAAAGAGCGGGATCTTGACATAGGGGCCACTTAATATGGTGGTTTTGGTGATCTCTGTAATGGAGACACCCCTTTGCTTGTTTTTCCTTCCTTTGAGGGATATCTGGCTTTCACTGTGTTGTAGACTGGGGCTCCACAATCTTTTTGCACTTCACTATATAATGTTGACTTGAGCACTACACTTTGCTTGACAAAGGCTCCATTGAGGCGAGCTGAAACGTTGCAGTTGTTTGGGTGTTAATAAATCCCATGCTCTTTTCACAAAGTCCGGAGTGCTGCCTGCTTTTTCCTGTAAAATATATATATATATATATATATATATCACAGTTACATGTAACTACATAAAGAAACGTACTGTACAGGGTCGGGTGGTCAGATGTCCTGCTTTCTGGGTTGGCTGCAGGAACCTGGCCTAACAGGATTGGGCATGGCTTAGTGGGTCGGAGCCTGGTCACAGTTTGGGACTAAGTAGGCACTCCAGTACAGGGGCTCTGAAGGTTTTTATTACAGCCAACTTCGGACAGGAATCAGCTGTTCGAAGAGATGGAACAAGCAGCAGATTCCTGTCAGAGTCGGAGTGGGGAGCGGGCCACTGACAGGAGCAGACTGCACATGAGCTGCTCTTACAGAGTAGGAAAAGCAGCAGCTACACTCTCTAGCTCCTCCATGTCTCGTGCAGCCATGGACAAATTTGGCTGCAAGGTAAAGCAGGGCTCAGGGATCGTGGCTTAAAATTGAAGAAAAGCAGGCAGATGCGTTTAATGAAGTATATTAGGAACTTTGGTTTTTCCCTGCCTGCCCCACAGTAGTGGAAAGTATTTAGAGAGTGGACAACCCCTTTAAAGTTTAGCCACTGAGAAGTGGGGTCGCTCCTTTTGGCGCAGGTGCTCCACTTGTAGGCAGGGGTAGCTAAGAGAGAAATGAGGGATAGGTAGCCTGACTCCAGCAATTAACGGTTTAGACCCCACTTTAAACCAGGAATGACTATTGGATCCCTTATGGCAATGGACTATTGAACTTCATTGAACCTGTTGATATTGATCCATCGTACAGCGCTATCAATCTGAAGATACTAAACCAGGTAGAACTGTGAGTAAAAAAAGGCTAGGTGGAATACATCCATGACCTATTCGAGTCCCTAAAGTTGATAGTGTTCCTATTTATAACTTGATACCAGATTGGGATTTTAAGTGTAATACATTGTGGACAATAGTGTAGGATTTTAATGGATGGCATTAAACATTATATTTTAAGAAGGGTTATTATTTAATTTCTGTGATAGCTCATTTTAGGGGAGCAGCAAAGGGTCTGCAGGGAACAGGCTGTTCTTGTTAACGTGGGGGTCCCAGCATGAGGACCCCCACCAATCTGACAGTTATCCCCTATCTTGTTGATAGGGGTACCAGAATACCCCTTTAAAGTTTCTTATCACCACCTGTACCATTTATTTATGGAAAAACTGAAATAACAGTTTGCTTTTCATCTATAGTACATTGCAATTTTTAAAAATCACCATTGTATGTAACACTTTTTACTCAAAATCTTTTTTTACTCAAAAACTTCCTGGCACTCACTGACACCTGGATGTTAGACTCTGCCCCTGCCTCTCCTGTTACTCTCTAACCTGTCCCACTCTAAGTCCTGGTAATAGTAAATATGGGACATATGTGTATTTGTTTCCCCACAAAGATTTTTAAAGGCCACAGAATCAGACTCTACTACATATTGCAATCATTAACCATCCTCCGTGCTTGGCCAGTCTCTTTATTGATCACTTTGCTGCTGGGCTCCCACATTTACTTTCCGTGCAATTATTCACACCCATAGGGCTCACCCAGATGACGTATGAATGGGTCCGCATCCGTTTTGCGGAACGGGTGTGGACCCATTCATTTTAATGGGGCCATAAAAGATGCGTAGTTCCGCTCCGCGGCCCTGCAAAAAAGATAGAGCATGTCCTATTCCTGTCCGCAATTGCAGACAAGAATAGGTATTCCTATCATAGTGCCGGCCATGTGCGGTCGACAAATTGTGGAACGCAGACTGGCTGGTATTCGTGTTTTGCGGATACGCAATTGGTGGACTGCAAGACAATAAGGTCGTCTGAATAATTGACTTCAATATTGACATTAAAAAACTGCTGCTCTTTTCTCCCTCATTCTCCCTAAGGCAGTCCCAGCTCACTAAGTTATCACCTGAATACTGTATGTATTGTACTGTATGACTTCTCAAACTTATCTTCCCTTTCCTCTCACCTCCTGAAAACCCTCCACTTGCATGAATAGAAATATACCTGACTTCAACTTGGCCCATTTACAAACACCCCAAGAACTCTATCCCATTTCCTGCCTCTCCTGTTCAAACCAGACCACAGTCCACTATGATCTTACTCCCAATACTTTCAGGTACTATAGATGGCAACCTTAGTATACAAAGATGACATTCTGCATGTCTAGAGACTCTGTCATACTCCCCGTAAAATATCCCATAATCCTTCTCATTTTTCCAGAAGAAGCTAAGGCGAAACATACAGTACGTTGGAGTTATCTTCCTCCCCTGGTTGGTAGTATGCTTATACATGCATGTTATTAGAGTTTTACCTGGGGTTGGCATGGCAATATTAGTACCTGGATCTTTTTAAGCTAGGTCTACAGGTACATCTCAATAAGTTAGAATATCATTGAAAAGTTAATTTATTTCAGTAATGCAATGCAAAAAGTGAAACTCAGATATTATAGATAATAATTATACACACAGTCAGTAATCTATTTCAAGCGTTTATTTCTGTTAATGTTGATGATTATGGCTTACATCTAATAAAAACCCAAAAGCCAGTATCTCAGAAAATTAGAATATTATATAAGACCAGTTAAAAAAGAAATGTTGGCCTACTGAAAAGCATGTACATTATATGCACTCGATACTTTTGTATAAAATACTGCATCAATGTGGTATGGAATGGAGTCATCAATGTGGTATGGAATGGAGTTGATCAGCCCAGTACACTTCAGAGGTGTTATGCTGAGGTTGCTTTAATAGTGGCCTTCAGCTTGTCTGCATTGTTGGGTTTAGTGTCTCTTGTCTTCCTCTTGACAATATCCCATAGATACTCCATAGAGTTTAGGTCAGGCAATTTTGCTGGTCAATGAGGCACAGTAATACCATGGTCATTAAACCAGGGATTGGTACTTTTGGCAGTGTGGACAGGTGCCAAGTCCTGAAGGAAAATGATATCAGCATCTCCATAAAGCTTGTCAGAAGAGAAAAGCATGAAGCGCTCTAAAATGTCCTGGTAGATGGCTGTGCTGACTTTGAACTTGATATAATACAGTGGACCGACACCTGCAGATGACAAGGCTTCCCAAATCACTACTGACCGTGGAAACTTCACACCGAACGTCAAGTGTTATGATATCTGTTCACGTTTTCCATTGTATATTGTATGGGCTGGTTGCTGGATACGTATGGGTGTGTGTCTAGGGCCATGTGTTGGTATGGCAGGGCACTTTCACCTGGGTCTCGTGCGTACTGGCTGCGGATACTTGTCGGTGCCGTGTGTTGTGCGTACTGGCCATATTTGTGTGATCATGACCATTGTCTCTCTGTTCAGCAAGGCCTCTTTCTGTTCGTGTGCTTCTGTCTTATCAATGTGCCCATTTCAGTATGCTATATTAATTCCTGAGTTCTGTCATTGGTGGATTTGTCTCTTGAGTGCTATGACCAGCATTAATGTCATGTCTTTTCGTATCATGTTTTTCTTGTCTGCTGTACCATGTTTGGAATCTGTCTGTGTCCTTGTCACAGTCATTGCCCTAGTTCTGAGATCAGCAGCCTCCTGCACTACAGCTGTGGTGAAACTAGTTCTGGTAGTCTGTTCCTGTATTCCGCGTTTTTAAGTGCATGAAGTCTGGTGTCTGGATCCCTGATCTGTTCATCTGCCAGTGCTCCGTGTCTTGTCTGCATTTGTGTTTGCCTTGGCATTGCCTGTACTCTGGTTCTGTATTATGTCATGTCTGTGCTCCTAGTGCTTTGCACTGTAGTTTCTGTCTCGAGAAGGTAAGCTGACAAGTACACCGGGACCATCCCAAAAGGTAGCGGTCTGGTTGCAGGGTGAATACTGAGGTGGTGCTAGAGTAATGCCCTTAGGGTTTGGCCTAACATCAAACAGGTGCTTCTGTGTCTCTCTATTGTTCCTCCAGACTCTGGGACCCTGATTTTGTAATGAAATGCATCTGAAAACAGGACTTTGGACCACTAAGCAGTAGGGTTGAGCGGACCCGTGGATGTTCGGGTTCGCCAGGTTTGTAGGAAACCCCTATTGAAGTCAAAGGGGACCCTAACTTTGGGGCACTAAAATGGCTGTAAAATAATCATAGTAAGGGCTAGAGGGCTTCAAAGGAAGCAAAATGGGGGTAAGAGCAGGGAAATTGCCCTGCAAACAAATGTGGACAGAGAAATGACTTAAAATAACATAGAATATAAAAATATAAAAAAAATAACAATCTTGAACTAGGAGGCAGAGGACAAAGTGGAGTAGGAGGTTGAGGAACCAGTGGATGTGGCGGTGTAGGTGGAAGTGGCAGTGGAGAAGGAGAAGGTAGCCAACACTGTTTTTGTTATTTTATTATTATTTTTTTTATTTTTTTATTTATTTTTATAAATTTGGAAAACCCCAAAACATTGGGAAATAGAAAAGAGAATGCAAAGAGAAAGTGCGCTGGAGTCTAACAATGGCTTGGTGTGGCCGGTATACTTATCTATTCAGCACATGTTCTATTGGATCCATGCCTGGTTCATTTTAATGAACGTGAGCTTGTCCACTTTGGCTGTGGACAGGTAGTTGCGCTTGTCTGTGATCACCCCCACTGCTGTCCGAACACTGTGCAGGGCAGGCCAGCACCTCCAAGGCGTAAAGGACAAGCTCAGGCCATGTGCCCAATTTGAAAACCCAGAAGCTGAATGGGGCAGACCCATCAATCAGTATGTCTAGGCATGTGCACACGTACTATTCCACCATGTTGCTGAAATGCTGCTTCTTGCTAAGATGTTTCGAATCGGCTGGTGGTGCTGGTTGTTGTGGCATGCTGACAAAGCTTTTCCCTATTTTGGCAATGCTAACCCTCCCTTCTGAAGTGCTTGCGGTGCCCCAGCTGCGTTGGCGACTTCTTCCTCCTCCTCGGCCTTCGCTTTGTGCTTCCACTGAGCCTCCGCTGTCAGCTGGGAATGCCATCAGCAGCACGTCTACCAGCATGCGCTTGTACTTGCGCATCTTCCAATCAAGCTTCAGTGATGGAATTAAGGACAGCACATTGTCCTTGTAGCGGGGATCCAGCAGGATGACCACCCAGTAATCAGCACTGGTTAGAATGTGGGCAACTCGCGGTCGTTGCGCAGGCACTGCAGCATGTAATTGCTCATGTATGCCAAGCTGCCCAGAGGCAACGACAAGCTGTCCTTTGTGGGAGGTGTTTCGTCTGTGTCCTCTGTATTCCCCCAGCCATGCTCCAGTGATGGCCATGAGCTGCTTTGGGTGCCATCCTGCTGTGAACACATTTCCTCCTCATCATCATCCTCTTCATCCTCCAGAACTGTGTCCTGGCTGGACAGTTGTGTACCTGGCCTCTGTTGGTGAAGAAACCCAACCTCCGAGCCACTTGTGAATGACTGGCCTGATAACCGTGGAAATGACCCCTCTTCCTGCTGTGCCACATCCTCTTCCATCATCGCACAAAGCTTTTTTCAAGGAGACATAGAAGTAGAATAGTAACGCTCAGGATGGCGTCATCGGCACTGGCCATGTTGGTGGAGTACTCGAAACAGCGCAACACGGCACACACATCCCGCATGGAGGCCCACTCGTTGGTGGTGAAGTGGTGCTCACCTACGACTCACCTGTGTGTGCTGCAGCTGAAACTTCACTATCACCTGTTGCTGCTCACACAGTCTCTCCAGCATGTGCAAGGTGGAGTTCCACCTTGTGGGTACGTCGCATATGAGGTGGTGGGCGGGAAGGCCGACGTTAAACTGCAGCGCAGACAGGTGAGCAGCAGCAGGGTGAGAACGCTGAAAGCGCCCAGAGACGGCCCGCACTTTCTGCAGCAACTTTGACATATTGGGGTAATTTTTCAGGAACCTCTGCACCTCAAATTCAGCACATGCGCCAGGCAAGGGATGTGCATCCAACCGGCTAGGCCCAGAGCTGCTACGAGATTTTGCCTGTTATTACACACCACCAGACTGGGCTTGAGGCTCAGTGGCACCAACCACTCATCGGTCTGTTGTTCTATGCCTGTCCACAGCTCCTGCGCGGAGTGTGGTTTTTTCCCCAAACAGATGAGTTTCAAAACAGCCTGCTGTCGTTTCCCCTGGCTGCAGGCAGCAGAGGAGGAAGCGGAGTAGGAGGAGGAGGCAACAAGAAACATCCTGCAATCCTCGGTGGCAGAAGGACAAGCGCCAAACTGCTATCCGCCTTAGGCCCAGCCACTACTGCATTAACCCAGTGTGCAGTTAGGGAGATATAACGTCCCTGCCCGTGCTTACTGGTCCACATATCGGTGGTTATGTGGACCTTGCCACAGATGGCGTTGCGCAGTGCACACCTAATTTTGTCTGCCACTTGGGTGTGCAGGGCAGGGTTGGCTTACCTGGAAACGTAGTGGCGGCTGGGAACAACGTACTTCCACCAGGCCGAATGACAGCATTTCAAGGGCCAGGAATTTTGAAATGATGGCATTCAGGGCCAGGGATCACTAATGGGTAAGGGGGTACTTCCTCTTTCTTTCCAGTGTTTGGGGGATAGACAGCTGAACGCTTCCATGGGACATTGTGGACATGCTGGGTGACAGTGGTGGAGGTGGTGGTGTTGCTGCCACATTCTCTATTTGCGGGGTATCAGGTGCCACCGTCACTTCAGAGGTGGAGGAAGAGACCGAGATTGCAGCAGAAGAGGGAGCAGGAAGAGCCTGAGATCTTTCATGGTTTTTGAGGTGTGCACTCCACTGCAGCTCGTGTCTTGCACTTAGATGCCTGGTCATGCAGGTGGAGGTTTACAACATTTATGCCTCGCTTCAGGCTCTGATTGTACAGCATGCAAACCACTCGCGTCTTGTCGTCAGAACATTGTCTGAAGAACTGCCACCCCAGGGACCTCCTTGGAGCTGGCTTTAGTGTGCTCAGTCCCTGGGTGCGATGGGCAGTAGCAGGCATACTGGCTAGGGGACGGCCACTCTGCTTTTGCACCCTGCTCCCTCATTTTCTGTGCGGCTGGCGCTGTGTGACCAACACCTCTTCCTCCGAACTGCACACGTCACTCGCATGACCTTAATTCCATGTGGGATCTAGGACCTCATCATCCTCCACATCAACTTCCACCCACTCCTCACCCCTGCCCTCCTTGCCGGTCTGCACACTGCAGAAAGACGCAGCAGTTGGCACCCGTGTTTCGTCAGCATCAGAGACGTGCTGAGGTTGTCCTCCCATGTTCACATCCTGAAACATAAGTGGTTGGGCATCAGTGCACTCAATCTCTTCCACTTCTGGGGCAGGGCTAGGTGGATGGCCGACGGAAACCCTGCCAGCAGAGTCATCAAAAAGCATAAGAGACTACTGCATAACTTGGGGCTCAGACTGCTTGCCTGATTTGCAAAGGGGTGAGGTGAAAGACAGATGCCCATGGGCAGCAGGTGCCAACTCTGTGGTTTCAGCAGGGGAGCGGGTGGGAGACAATGTGAAGGAACTGTAGGCACTGTCAGCACCCAATCTACTACCGCGTCTACTTGTTCTTGCCTCACCATTCGTACACCGGTATTCGGGCCTACAAAATAACGCTGAACGTTCTGTCACCTACGTGCACCTGAGGAAGGGGTTCTATTTGGGCCTGTAGCCTAGGAAAGCACAAAGGTGAGGGAAGCAAGAGGTTAATGTTTTGATGGAAGTTGGGTATCCAATTACAAGCGATTTCATGTTATCCAATAAGCTAGGACTTATGTCTGTATAAATGTTCACTGGGGTGTATTATTTTGTGAGCTTGATAAAAATAAATTATAGAAGATATTGAACCATTGGAGTGTTGCAGTTCTTCTTCCATTTGCTGATCCTGAGGATAGGTCATCAGTATTAAAATCCCAGAGAACCTCTTTACTGTATTTTATTATTATTATGATTGTTAATAAAGATATATTTTTAATAAAAGATGTACTGTATGGTGATTTTCTGTAGGTGTATATAGCATAAATATATTCATGCATTAGACCGTTAGACTATTACATCATTTCATTTACCTCATTTCCCTCAATAGTGATTTTGGTGTTTAACCCAGTATTCTCTATATTTGAATCTGTAACACAGAAAGAAGTATCTGTTCTTCACCCTCTGCCCACCGAAAACACCCTTCCTCCTGATCCTATTCTCTTTCATTATGTCGACTTCTTTCTCTCATCTGGAATATTCCATCTTTTATGTATACTCTATTTGCCCCAATTGTAAAGAAGTCCATTTTAACAGCTGATCCCCTAAATGTTGCTAGATTCTAACTTTCACTTAAAATTAAATGTTAATAAAATCCAGCATTAAAAACCTAGCTACTTTCTGTTACAAAAATGCTCCAGTTGTTGGGGCAGATTTACTAATAGTGTTGCACTTTGTCCTGTCTAAGAATAAGAATCACAGGCTGAATATTAGAAAAATGTTGCACTCTCGTGCACAGATCTTTGTAAACTTGGAGTATTATAAATTCTATGCAAGATTTACGCCATAAATCCGTTTGTGCACCAAATATTTGTCTGTGTGCCAAAAAATGTTAGTGTGCACACACTAGAGTTGACATAGTTTTACTCCAAAAATAATTCAAAATTTTGGCACATTTTTTAGTACATAGGGCTCATTTAGAGCACTCACTTTTCTGTGATGGCACGCCCCTTTCTCACAAAGGGGCAAAGCATAAAAAACTTAGAAAAGTGTATAAAACTGTTGGTGAATGTGCTGCAAAGAATGCACGCCAGTTTTTTGGTGCAAAATGTGCCAAAATACTGGTGCATTTTCAATTATATAGCTACCTCATTCTCCCTGAGGAGGTTGCACATGCTCAGTTCAATCCTTTAATTGCCACCAGCTATATCTACTGGTAGAAGCTGTGACAGTTACAAGAAGAAGGAAACTTCCTCTGAGCCAACCTGAAGAGACTCTAGCAGGGCAACTGGAGCAAAATGAGTTGAGCTCTGGACTCAATGTGAGGTACAGGGCTGGTTCAAGCTTTCTCAGAAAGAGATTGTCATACCCTATATGAGGGATCAGCAACCTCTGGCACTCCTGCTGTTGTGAAACTACAACTCCCAGCACGCTCCATTCCCTTTTTTGGGAGCTGAGAACAGCCAAGTGAGTGTGCCTGCTCGGAATTGTAGCTTCACCACAGCTGGAGTGCTGAAGGTTGCTGTCCTCTGTGATGTCTGTGATGGCCCGCGGAGCTTTGTCATGCGGCCCGTGAGACTCCCTGGAAAAAGTCTAAGGCATAACAATACTGTACGCCTTTAGACTTTTTCCCCACACTCATCAGCGATGTGAATCGCACAGGCAGCGCAACGAGTCAGGAAGGGGAAGCCGGTGGGAGCTTAAAGGAGGAGGGTCCGGCTCCCGTGGAGGCTGTCAAGCAGAGCATGCTGCCGGAGGACCTTGGGCAACTTAACCGGTCCGCTGGAGAGGTAAGGAGCATGAACTCATGTGACTGGTCCCCGGTGACCCTGCTTCCCCCTTCTACTATCACCACAATACTGACCCTGCTCCCACCTCCTCCTGTCAGCCTACTAGTGACCCTGCTCCCCCCTCCTACTATCACCCCACTAGTGACCCTGCTCCCCCGTCCTTCTGTCACCCCACTAGTGACCCTGCTCCCCCTCCTCCTGTCACCTCACTAGTGACCCTGCTCCCACCTCCTCCTGTCACCCCACTAGTGTCACTGCTTCCCTCACCTGTCATCCCACTAGTGTCTCTGTTCCCCCTTCTATCACCCCACTACTGACCCTGCTCCCACCTCCTCCTGTCACCTCACTAGTGACCCTGCTCCCCCCTACTACTATCACCCCACTACTGACTCTGCTACCCCCTCCTCCTGTCACCCCACTAGTAACCCTGCTCCCCCCTCCTCCTGTCACCCCACTAGTGACCCTGCTCCCTCCTCCTACTGTCACCCCACTACTGACCCTGCTCCCACCTCCTCCTGTCACTCAAATAGTGACCCTGCTCCCCCCTCCTCCTATCACCCCACTAGTGACCCTGCTTAATTCTCCTCCTGTCACCCCACTAGTGACCCTGCTCCCCCCTCCTCTTGTCACCCCACTAGTGACCCTGCTCCCTCCTCCTACTGTCACCCCACTACTGACCCTGCTCCCACCTCCTCCTATCACTCAAATAGTGACCCTGCTCCCCCCTCCTCCTATCACCCCACTAGTGACCCTGCTTAATTCTCCTCCTGTCACCCCACTAGTGACCCTGCCCCCCTCTCCTACTGTCACCCCACTACTGACCCTGCTCCCACCTCCTCCTGTCACTCAAATAGTGACCCTGCTCCCCCATCCTCCTGTCACCCCACTAGTGACCCTGCTCCCTCCTCCTACTGTCACCCCACTACTGACCCTGCTCCCACCTCCTCTTGTCACTCAAATAGTGACCCTGCTCCCCCTCCTCCTATCACCCCACTAGTGACCCTGCTTAATTATCCTCCTGTCACCCCACTAGTGACCCTGCCCCCCTCTCCTCCTGTCACCCCACTGGAGACCCTGCTCCCTCCTCCTCCTCCTGTCACCCCACTAGTGAACCTGCTCCCCTTTCCTCCTGTCTCCCCACTAGTGACCCTGCTTCCCTCTCCTCCTGTCACCTCACTAGTGACCCTGCTCCCTCCTCCTCCTGTCACCTCACTAGTGACCCTGCTTCCCTCTCCTCCTGTCACCTAACTAGTGACTCTGCTCCCCTTTCCTCCTGTCACCTAACTAGTGACCCTGCTCCCCCCTCCTCCTGTCACCTCACTAGTGACCCTGCTCCCCCCTCCTCCTGTCTCCTCACTAGTGACCCTGCTCCCCCTCCTCCTATCTCCCCACTAGTGACCCCGTTCCCCCTCCTCCTGTCACCTCACTAGTGACCCTGCTCCCCCCTCCTCCTGTCACCTCACTAGTGACCCTGCTCCCCCTTCTCCTGTCTCCTCACTAGTGACCCTGCTCCCCCTCCTCCTATCTCCCCACTAGTGACCCTGTTCCCCCTCCTCCTGTCACCTCACTAGTGACCCTGCTCCCCCCCTCCTCCTGTCACCTCACTAGTGACCCTGCTCCCCCCTTCTCCTGTCTCCACACTAGTGACCCTGCTCCCCCCTCCCTCTGTCACCTCACTACTGACCCTGCTCCCCCCTCCTCCTGTCACCTCACTAGTGACCCTGATACCCCCTCCTCCTGTCACCTCACTAGTGACCCTGCTCCCCCCTCCTCCTGTCACCTCACTAGTGACCCTGCTCCCCTTTCCTCCTGTCACCCCACAGGGAAGAAGCTGAACTCCACCAACTATGATGGGATCCGTTCAGTTTCTGTTCGGGATCCTGTCTTTTTATCGGACACAAAAGTGCAGCATACAAGGATTTTTTGTCTGTTTTTTGACTGAATCTGCAACAGAGGCTCCAAACACAGATTTGAAGGTCTACCTATTATGTATTTTAGAATGCTCACACGTGCCCCCTCACAGTGTTTGCATTTTTTCTGGCAACGCTACCTGGTTCCGGCCCGCGAAATTTATACCATGTCTAGTGCGGCCCTCAGGTGAAAAATGGTTGGGCACCACTGTATTATACCATAAATCCCTTAAACAGGGGGTAGCTATAGGGGGTGCAGAGGTGTCAGTCGCTTCCAGGCCTAGGAGGCCAAAATACCCTTGTGGTGCATAAGTAGACACCGGTGTTCTAGAAAGTTCATGCTGGCCAAGTTACACCTCTGGCTGTAGGGAAGGGGTTAGGTCCATTTGGCATGGGGGGAGTTTGCTATTTCAATTTTTGCCACAGGCAGCATGAAGGCTATGTGCTCCCCTGCCCCTGGCCACAAAGCACAGAGGGAAGGGGGGGCCAAAGCTGAACTCTTGCACCAGGGCCCCAGACCCTTTAGCTACGCCCCTGCCTTTAAATATCTGTACTCTGCTATCTTGTGTGTTGTATTTCTGCTCTAGACATTAAAATAGGTGCTACTCACTGAAGCCAAAGTACCATGGGGGTTATTTACTAAGACCGGTGTTTTAGCAGTTTTCTTGCTGGCTTAAATTTAGACAATTTTCTACACCTAAAACAGGCGTAGAAAATGATAAATGATATGGGCCTGCCGGCCTCTCCCCTTCCCCGTTGTGCCCACTTTTTTAGACCTGGTGTGACCGGATGCAAAAAAATTGCATATTGGGTCGCTAATAACCTTTGCACTGCAATCTGCGCCAGAAATACGCTTAATATAGGCGTATTTCTGATAGTTAATAACTTCCTATATTTTTATACTTTATACCTTCATTAGAGAAAGTAAAAAAGGCACAATTATTCCCAAATAAAGTATTTTCCCTGAATATAGGATTGTTAAGAATTTCTATTTAAGAAACAGGGGTCTGTATTTACAAATGTGTCTCTGGCAAAAATGTATGAAAAAAGGGGTGCAATTTGGCTCATCTAAGGTTTCAACACTTTTTTCTCACATGTTCGACAAGGGGGCAGGCAGAAAAGGGACAGAGCTTCCTGTAAAAGGGGGCAGGACCTACAATGCACCATTTTGAGCCAAAATTGTGCCACAATTGTGGTGCAAAAATCTGTCTCAAAGCAAGCTCAGCTAAGTTGGTTTAGAGTTACAGAAAAGTTTCATCCAGCCTGAGCCCCTGTGATAAATCAGGTGCCAGTCCAGAGAGTCTGTCTAAGTCTACAGGCTTAGTTAATGTTGGCCATTATATACGGTACACTTAAAATATAGTTTTCACATTAAATGGCTTCCATAACATCATAGAAACATGTCAGATTTCGTAATCATTAGGTGTATATGTGCTGGGACCAACACTGATCGCTAGCAGTTGTATATGAAGAAGCCCATGTATTCTTCTTGCCCAAAGGGTTCCTCTATTGTTGGTGTCCACTGTGACATTTTCAGTCATGCTAGTAGCTGTGACATCACAATCATGTTTCTGCCATGTAAACTCCTGTGACATGAGAGGTGATCTCAAAACTGTTTCTGTCAGGTGAATGACTATAAAAGTGAGTTTTAACTGCATTTAATGTCCATTGTTATCATTTCATGTGCATGACACATTGTAAATAAGGGCAAATTGGTTATTTACAAGATATACCTGGTTGTCTCCAAAGTTAGTTTCTAATGGGCTTGTCTTCTGCTGGATCATTGGAAGTGTCAGAGCCAGAGCCCAACCCCTCTCGCTACATGTAGTTGTTTCAGTGCTTGCAATGGGTAGTCTGTGGGGTGAGGGAGGGGGGATACATGGCACTGCTATTAATTGTGAGGACGCCATATCCAAAAGAGGAACCTGTAAGTGGTTACAGACTGCTAACCAGTTGTATGATGGTCTACGACTGTTCACCAGATTGTATGAGGTCAATAGCAAATCCTACTGAGTGGAGTAGTGCCTGATATGCCTGCACCGGAGAAATATAATTGACTGTTTGCCTGTTGCTGTAACTGCTATGTATAGTGTGTCTGCCAAGAGTTGTAACCGCCAAGTGTTATGGATTGTAAAGTACTGTTGTGTTGTCGCCATTAAAGAGGACCTGTCACCACTCTTGACATGCCTTTTTTAATAGCTTCATGCATTCCCCGTGTAATAACAATTCTGGAGCACGCCTGAATTGCAATTCTGCAACAGTTTTATGGGTTTTGTTTTTTATGGTGTTCTCTATGTGGTAAAACAAAATGTTATCTTCTTTCTTCGGGTCAGTACAATTAAATTATAGTTTTACTTGTGTTTTAATACAAAAAAAACATAAAAACTTTGGAAAATGATTTTGTTTTGCATCGCCATGTTTTGACCTCCATAACTTTTTATGTCTACGGAGCTGCGTGAGGGCATATTTTTTGTGTGGTGATCTGTAGTTATTACAGATACCATTTGTATCATTTCAGACAATGGAGTAATATCGCTAGGACATTCCCCCATGGTCTGATAGCTACAGGTCCCACCTCTTGGACCTGCACCTATCTTGTAAACGGAGCCTTGAAAGTCACGGAGAGTGCACTGTGCATGTGTGGCTACCCTCCATTTATTTCTACAGAGCCGCCAAATATAGCCGAGCAGCCCCATAGAAACGGATGGGAGCTGTGGCCGCCCATGAGCGGTGCAGCCTCCGTCACCTTCCCCGCTCCGTTCTCGGTGTAGGTGCGTGTCCCAGAGGAGGGACCGGCACCGATCAGACAATGGGGGCATGTCCTAGTGAAGTTACTCCATTGTCTAAAATGATACCACCCCTTTAAGCAGTTAATGAAAGAATGAAAGTAAATTTATATTTTAATAAAACTTTGCAATAAGTGAAAGGCGAAGTGCAGTTTCTTACATTTGCTTTACTTATTTCAAATACTAATGTATTTTTACAGCCTTTTCTCCTACATCTATTACAATATTCATACAGTATGGTCATGGTTACTTATTACATACAATATATCTTCTACACTTACCAATTCCCTTTGATTTCTTTACTGGTACAGTAGAGCAAGGCCGGTTAACCACACATGTCACTGTGCTTATTCCTGCCAGTTCTTTCTTGGTTACAGTATATGTTGCTTTGTACGTATCCTTTAGTTTGTCAGCTTTTGCAAATTCGCTTGTCTTTTTCATGATCTTGTCATCAAATTTTAAAGTCACTTGACTAGGATTCAGATTGCTAACCTGAATTAAACATATTATCTTAGCATTGCCATTTAGTAAATCTTCACTGGAGGGTAACGTCAGGTCTACAACTGGCTCTTCAAAGCTGTTTGGACAAGCTGAGGAAATTAAGACATTTAATTAAGATTACAGGGAAGTAGATTATCTACATTTACAAAAGCTGTATACTCAACAGTGATATTGTTATTCACCTTTTCTGGCATCATCCCCAACATGTAAGAGAAGGGTCTCATTCACATGGGAAAACTATGCAGGTAATTTATTAAGACTGGAGTTTTCTATGCTGGTCTTGATATCCCCCTGTGCCTCAAGAGGATGCTCTTAGTTTATGATGAGGCGCACACATCCTCCAGCAGTCTTCATTACACCAGCTTTGTGTTTGCATAAATTGTGTTAAAAAGTTGCAAACCCAGGATTTAAAAATTTATGGCACTTTTCTAGATTGTGGAGATCATTAATCTCCCCTATGTGTACAGATGCTGAATTGCTGTCCACAGTAGTAGTATAGGGCTACAGTATTCGTCAAACTCAAAATGACAGGTGGTCATGCCCATTTCTTCCATAACCCCGCCCACAGCCCTGCCCCAAACCACGCCTAAAATAATGCCCATTCAAATCTCCTTCTATTCTTTTAGATCCGATAAAGCGTCAGTAATAAGGTTCAATAAGGTTTAATATGTTTAAAAATAAAATGTAAATATGAGGCATAGGCATAATGCTGCGCAAACAGCTGTAACAATAAAGAGCCAGAACAACACAGTCAAATCAAGCCTAGCCTGTAAACAGAGGTTCAAAGACATGTCAGGGGGATATTTATATAACTATCTATCTGTTATCAATCTATCAATCATCTGGCTTAATAAAATATTACTATAAATATTTTATCTACCTATCTAGCTATCTACTATTTGCCTATCACATATCTATTTATCTAGACATCTATCTATCTAACAATTTATCTACTTAGCTTTCTAACTATCTATCAATCTATTTATTTATCTAACAATTTATCTATCATCTATCTATTTATCTAAGCTGTAAAGACCAGTGTCAGGCAGCTACTGCCAAGGCCAATAAGATAATGGGTTGCATCAAAAGGGGCATAGATGCCCGTGATGAGAACATAGTCCTACCCCTTTACAAATCACTAGTCAGACCACACATGGAGTACAGTGTACAGTTCTGGGCTCCTGTGAACAAGACAGACATAGCAGAGCTGGAGAGGGTTCAGAGGAGGGCAACTAAATTAATAACTGGAATGAGGGATCTACAGTACCCTGAAAGGTTATCAAAATTAGGGTTATTCACTTTAGAAAAAAGACGACTGAGGGGAGATCTAATAACTATGTATAAATATATCAGGGGTTAGTACAGAGATCTCTCCCATCATCTATTTATACCCAGGACTGTGACTGTGACGAGGGGACATCCTCTACGTCTGGAGGAAAGAAGGTTTGTACACAAACATAGAAAAGGTTTCTTCACTGTAAGAGCAGTGAGACTATGGAACTCTCTGGCTGAGGAGGTGGTGATGGTGAATACAATAAAGGAATTCAAGAGGGGCCTGGATATATTTCTGGAGTGTAATAATATTACAGGCTATAGCTACTAGAGAGGGGTCGTTGATCCAGGGAGTTATTCTGATTGCCTGATTGGAGTCGGGAAGGAACTTTTTTCCCCTTAAGTGCGGAAAATTGTTTTTTTGCCTTCCTCTGGATCAACTTGTAGGAAACAGGCCGAACTGGATGGACAAATGTCTTTTTTCGGTCTTATATACTATGTTACTATGTTTTTAAGTACCTGCTATCACCGTTATGCAATTTTAACTAAACAAGATAGTGTATTTATTGTCAAAAGAAAAACGGCCTACATATTTATTTGTTTTACATATCTTTGTTACAGAAAGTTTGGTTAACGTTGAAAATTTCACTTTGCCTGTATATAAAAATATATTTGTATGTAATGTCTGATAATGTTTTACATAACCTTGTTACAGACGTCTTGGTTAACGTTGTAGCTTTTACATTGAATGTTTGTAAAAATGTAATTGTATGTAGTGCCTAATGTTTTTATTTGTTTTACATAACTTTGTTGCAGAAGGTTTGGTTAACGTTGTAACTTTTACTGTGACTGTATATAAAAATATATTTGTATGTAATGTCTGATAATGTTTTTATTTGTTTTACATAACTTTGTTACAGAAGGTTACAGATGCCTTGGTTAACATTGTAACTTTTACTTTGAATGTATATAGAAATGTATTTGTATGTAATGTCTGATCATCTTTTCATTTGTCTTACATATCCGAAATATTGAGAAAAATACTACTACACAATGAAAGATATCGGTTCTTATGGAGGCTTTGAACCTTATTCAGAGAAGTACAAAAATTTGGAATAAGAAAAGACGCTGTAAAAATTGGTGCTGCTCATGCATTAGGCTGACTATACATTGTGGACTTCTAAATTTGGCAGATGTTTATACAAAATGATCGCCAGCTGGCTTATTACAAGATAGATAGATAGATCTTTTAAAGATTCTAAGAGGTTTAAGTGATTCATACTGTTCTGTTTTAGTATCTTGCATTGTGTATTGGTATGCTCCTCTCTTCCCCCCTCTGTTTCTGCTTCTACTTGGTTCAGTCTAGCCACTTCCTGTTTTCCCTGTCATGCATTGCTGTTTGTGTGTGCTGTAATTCTGAGGAGAATCTGAGGAAAATCTGAGGACAATCTGTGTTGTATCTCATCTTCTTATCAAGGAGATTATTAGAGGCATATTTCTTTTACCATCTGGATTCCCTGCATATCTTGTAATACAATCTCCGGATTAAACACTACTTGATTAACTCCTGGGTGTCTGATGTGTAAACTGTAAGTGGAGAATGTCTGATTCAACAAGTCACCTCACAGATGCGTGATTGTATAAGGCTGACATTTTGAAACGCCACACATACGTTTTTATCAATAGCTTCATAGGCTTTTATTAGCTTGATGGGATTTAATAGCTTCAGGAAAGCTGGGTACTTCAAAGAAACCTGCTAGATAATAAATAGATAGCTTGATAGATAGATAGATAGATAGATAGATAGATAGATAGAAAGAAATTGGCAAGATAGACAGTTAGATAGAAACATATATAGATAGGTAGATATATAGATAGATTGATAGAAAGATAGATAGAAAGATAAATAGATAGATAGATAGATAGATTGCTAGATAGATAGATAGATAGAAAGACAGTGGAATGATAGACATTTAGATAGAAAGATAAATAGATAGATCGTTAGATAGAAAGATAGGTCAATCGAAAGGTATTAGAAGCTTGATAATTAGATAGGGGTTTACATAGATAAATGGATAAATAGATCTAAGGATAAATAGATAGATTGTTAGATAAATAGATATGTGATGGATAGATAAATAGATAGATTGATAGATAGATATATAATAGATAAATAGATATGAGATAGATAGATAGATAGATAGATAAATGGACAGATAGATATAAAGATAGTGGAAAGATAGACAGTTAGATAGATCCCCTGGGCTGACATGTCTGACATGTCTTTGAACCTCTGTTCACAGGCTAGGCTTGATTTAACTGTGTTATTCTGGCTCTTTATTGTTATAGCTGTTTGTGCAGCATGATGCCTATGTCTCATAACACATGTATAAACAGTACTATTGGGTTTGTGGAAAGCTTGGGCGGGTTATGGGCAGGAAAGGCTCATCAAAGGTCCTAGATATAATAGATAGATAGATAGATAGATAGAGAGATAGATGCTGTATAGATTATAGATGAGATAGATAATAGATAAAATATTTTTCTATTAAATGTTAGATTTGGACTAGATAGAAATGTACCTAGGACCTGCGATGACATCAGTTTTAGCGCGGGGCTGGGAGGGTTTGTGGGAGTAGTGGGGAGGGGTTATGGGCGGGGAAAGGGGCTCATCAAAGGTCCTAGATAAAATAGATAGATAGATGCTGGATCGATAGATTAGCTAGATAGATAGATGGATAAATTGATAGATATGTGATAGATAGATAGATAGATAGATAGATAGCTAGATTGTTAAATAGATAGATAGAATATTTACATTTTATTCTTAAACATATTAAACTTAATTAAAGAGAACCTGTCAGCAGGAAATTCACTGATAAACCAGGCATGCTGCCTTGTGGGGCTCACCCTGCTGAATATAATTATACCTTTCACTTGGTGATCTGTTGCTTTATTGTCGAGAAATAGTACTTTTAATCCATATGCTAATGAGCTGATATGAGTCCAGTAGTTGATATGAGTCCAGCATTTTTTCTATTCAGAGCTGTAGCCACTCCCCTATTCACGTCTTCAGTTGTAAAGGGGCGTGGTTTAAAAAAATGACCTGCATTATAGCCAATACAAGGCTTGCTGCCTTTCACTTTAAAGCCTAACTGCCATGCCCACGGCGACATGTCCATTATCAGCCATCATGTGTTTATCACCCCATGAACAAACTAGCCCTTATTATAATTACTAACTTCAATAGTATATTCCTCCCCTTTTTTAATATAATACCTTAGCATTCCCTGTTATTCATTTTCCCTCTAATTATTAACATGAATGAATGAATGATGTAATAAACCATGCCCCTTTTGCAACTGAAGAAGTTAATAGGGGAGGGGCTACAGCTCTGAATAGAAAAAACACTGGACTCCAATCAGCTCATTAGCATATGGATTAAAAGTACTTTTTCTCCACAATAATGCACCAGATCACCAAGTAAAAGGTATCATTATATTCAGCAGAGTGAGCCCTACAAGGCAGCATGCCTGGTTCATCAGTGAATTTCCTGGTGACAGGTTCCCTTTAAATTACTGACATGTTGGACTGCATGTGGGTGTGGGTATGTGCGGAAAAGGGGCGTGTTAATCTGTCACTTTGAGTTTGACAAATAGCCCTATACTACTACTCACAGTCCCTATAATTCCATATTACAGAAGCGTGGGCATCATGTGTGCTACTATATGTCCCCATACTCTGTCCTAGCTATATTGAAGTCTGTTGGGGACAACATACACCAGCACACTGCAAAGCCACATGTGAAAACACTAATAAGATATTCCAAAAAATAGCCAAGAACACATACATGCACTATAGCACATCAATGTGAACAATAAAATATAAAGTTAATTATACAAAAAAATAGTCAAACTAGAGTCCCACGAAACGCAAAATAATAAATGCTTCAAGGTTCAGGCTTACATGACTGGGTGGAAAACACAAATGATACGACCAAGATATAAAGTATATCCAGAAAAAAAAAGAAAACAATACTGAAAAATATATATGCATTGTATAACAGCCCTAATATTGTTGGTTTCTTTTTACTGTGTATACTTTTCATTTTGTATTGAATTTCCTTTGAGGCATTTTGTCTTGTGGGGGACCTTCTTATGGCTGTGGATCCGGAACATGATTTTTGGATAGCTTTGTGCCTTTTTGTTTTTAATTACCATACTGTATTTGCCCAGTCTCTTTCTGTATAGTCAGTAAAGTTTATATTTTATTTTTCATTTTCTTATGCAGTCGTGTATGCATGCATTTGTGGCTCTTTTTTGGAAATTTTATCATACATTTTCCTAGCCATGCTTCTAGTGGTGAATGCATGCAGAATATGGTATATGAGAAAACATTTTGTATATGAATCCATGATTAAAAAATATATTTAAAAATTGACGACTTATCCCCAGGATAGGTCATCATTATCACATCAGAAGAGGTCCAAGTCCCGGCATCCCCGCCGACCAGCTGTTTCAGGGAGCTGCTGCTCTCCCCGGAGCTCTGGTGAGTGATGCAGCCTCCTGGCAGCTTTCCAAGGACAGTGCCGTACATTGTATAGTGGCACTGTTTGGTGGTGCAGTGCAGTCCCATTGACTTGAATGGGGCTGAGCTGCAACTTGTAGGCCATGTGACCAATGTACAGTGACAGATGTCACTGACCTAGGAAGAAACTGCAATGCTAATGGCCTCTTCAAACTATTCCGAGGATAAATCTTAAATATCTTTTCCTGGATAACCCCTTTAAGCCCCTTGGACAATACTTTTCAAAAACCACAAATACAAGTTAGTTCTTAAAGACATGTTAGGCCTCTTTCCCCAGTCGTCTCCATGACACCACACCTGAGATTGACTCCTTCCTTATTGGACAGGAAAAACACAGAGAGGGTTAAAACCCCACCCCCTCCCACTATCGCCAGTGTTTTTCCTGTCCCATCAGGATAGGAAGCAGGAGAGGTGCATGGAGCTCTCTCTGAGGGCTTACCGGACTTCTGAAGGGCCCGAGGTCGGATCTGCAGGCGCAGCTCTCCCTCCTCCCGATCGTAGGGGCCCCAGCACGGACACGACGGCGTGCTCCCTGCGAAGATCCCCCCTGCGGCGGTCCAGGCGGGCTTGATGCAGGGGGGAAGAAGCATTATCAGCGGCAACCTCCGCATGGAGCATGGCGGATGCCGGGGGGCGGGGCGCGCCTCCCGGCCACAGGTAAAAGCAGGATCTGTCCCGGCCGGCGCGTCATACGCTGGGGGCGGGGCCGGGACAATCTTGGCCTATAGCCAGTGGTGGCGTCAGACGCAGGGGGTGGAGCTAGCGTCATGACGTCACCACGAGTGCCGCAGGTCCTGGAAGGGCTATAAAAGTGTTATATGGGGCAGCATGGCGTCCTCCACAGCACGGCAAGCTTTTCCCTTGTCTAAAGACCAGCAGCACCTTCCAGCAGGCGATAGTCGGGAGCCAGGATGAGTGCACCCCTCGCGCCGGGCTCAACAGCCGAGCCTACATCAAATCCAGGATCCGTGAGTAGCCTAACCTCAGGCACAAGGACTCTGGCTACTGTTTTGGTGTCTTATCCTGCCCTCCCTTGTGTTTTAGGGAGAAAAGGATCCCTCTAGTACCCCTAAGAAATCTAAAAAATGCAGCATATGTCTCAAGCGGTTACCCACCTCATCAAGTAAACCCCTCTGTAAAGAATGCACTGCAAATATTGTAAAAGCGGAATCCACTAGCTTCCTGGATGATATAAAAAAATTGGTTAGAGAAGAGGTCCAGTCAGCCTTAGCTGCTAAAGAACCTAAATCTTCTCAAAATACCCGGGAAAAGCGCTTAGTAATTTCGGACTCCGACTCTGAGGGACTTTATGAGTCTGACCCGGAATCCGTGCAAAAGAATGATGATTCTTCAGAGGAAGATAATGAGTATAAGAGGTTTTTATTCAACCCAGATGATATTGATGAGTTTATTAAGGCCATTAGAGCCACCATTCAGATGGAAATTCCTAAGAAACCCAAATCCACCCAGGAGGAAATATTTGGGGGATTAGGGGAAAGAAAAATTCAGTATTTCCCATCCCAGACAACGTTCAAAAATTAATCAGGTCTGAGTGGGAAAAACCTGATAAGGGTTCATTTCTCCCCAGAGGGATTAAAAGGAGATATCCCTTTAACTCAGAAGACAGTACAGATTGGGAAACTATCCCAAAAGTAGATGCTCCAGTGGCCAAAGTTGCGAAGCATACTGCTCTACCATTTGAGGATTCTGCGCAACTTAAAGATCCTCTTGACAGGAAAGCAGAAAGCCTGCTAAGGAAGACCTGGGAGGCTACGGCGGCCTTATTAAAGCCCGGTGTAGCTTCTACCTGCGTAGCTAGGACCCTAAATTTATGGCTAGAACAGTTGGAGATCCATCTAGTTAATAAAACTCCGCAGAGCAGATTCTGGAGAGTCTACCCTTGTTGAAAATGGCTACTTGCTTCCTGGCAGACGCGGCAGTGGAATCGGTCAAACTTTCGGCCCGTACAGCTGTACTATCCAATTCCGCAAGAAGAGCCCTGTGGCTCAAAGCGTGGTCTGGGGATATCACCTCAAAGAATAAACTGATTTCTCTTCCCTTTCACGGACAGTACGTATTTGGTACAGATCTGGATAAAATCCTAGAAAATGCCACAAACAAAAAAGGGGGTTTCCAGAACAGAGATATAATCAACAGAGGAGACAGAATTTTCGTGACAGAAAATTCCACTCTGACATCAGGAAAGACAAAGGGAAGACAGGGAGGTGGAGTTATCCCAAGGGGGTAGGGGAAGAAATTTTCTCTTTAATCCCAATAAATCAGATTCCACCTTCTCTAACACCAAACAATGACGCCATTCCGGTAGGGGAAGACTCAGTTCCTTTTTAACAGCTTGGGAACAGGTAACATCCAACACCTGGTTACTGAATATTATAAAAGAAGGATTCAGAATAGAGTTAGATTCTCCCCCTATTCAAAAGTTCGTTACTACTATGCTTCCGCCTTCTCAAATGCAGACATTAAAGAGAGAAATAAAAATCTGTTAGGCTTAGCGGCAATCGAGCCTGTCCCGGAAGATCAAATAGGTCAGGGTTTTACTCTCGCCTATTCATAGTAAAAAACAAACGGGAAATCAAGGGTAATTATAAACCTAAAATACTTAAACAAGTATGTGAGGTATCAAAAGTTCAAAATGGAAACGCTAAAGTCTGCTGTAAAGCTAATAAAAAGAATGCGGTAATGGCGACAATAGACTTAAAAGACGCCTATTATCACATTCCAATTCAAAGGGCGTCCAGGAGTCTTCTAAGATTTGCGGTGCACTCAAGAAATCGGGTACTCCATTATCAATTCACTTGCCTTCCCTTTGGCATATCCTCGGCTCCAAGGACTTTCACAAAGGTCATGGCGGAGGCGGTAGCCTACCTGAGGGAGAAGGCGATATGTGTCGTCCCCTACTTAGACGATCTCTTAGTAATAGCAGACAACAAGGATCGCTTGACGGAGCATCTGGCGATGGTTATACATCACTTACAATTCCTCGGCTGGATAATCAATTGGGAGAAATCCGATTTGACTCCAAGCAGGCAAAAGGTCTTCCTCGGGATAACCCTAGATTCAAGCTCCCAAAAATCCTTTCTTCCCTCACCAAAAATAATAAAGTTACAGACGACGATAAAGAGGTTTTTAACAGAAAAATTTTGCACGATTCGTCAGGCAATGAAAATCCTGGGGAATTTGTCAGCCTGTATCCCAGCGGTAGCATGGGCGCAATTTCATCTGAGGCCTCTACAAAAATATGTCTTACAAAAATGGAACAGGTCTCAAACTACTCTGGACCGAATAATATGCCTAGACCTTTTCACCAGAGCATCCTTGAGGTGGTGGACGCAGAGAAAGAGTTTGGAGAAAGGAGTGTTCTGGGCCCAGACCCAGCCCCTCACAGTAACAACGGACGCAAGTCTCTACGGCTGGGGGCAATAGTTCAGGACAGATCCCTCCAGGGCAAATGGCCGAGTCACCTAAAAACCACTCATCAAATTTCAGAGAACTGAGGGCGGTCTGGGAGGCATTGAAAAGGGCTCAGCATGTCCTTACAGGCCATCACGTAAAAGTGTACTCAGACAACGCGACGGCAGTAGCTTTCATCCAACATCAAGGAGGCACGAGGCACCAGCTACTACAGAATATAGCGACAAAAATCTTCGCATGGGCAGAAAGGAATTTGCGGTCAATAATGGCAGTCCATCTAAAAGGCTCCCTAAACGTTCGGGCAGATTACCTGAGCAGACACACCATGGACCCGGGAGAATGGAAACTATGCCCGGAAATCTTCAGCTTAATTACCAGGAAATGGGGCATTCCGAGAATAGACTTGTTTGCGTCCAGAAAAACCATCAAACAAATCAATTCTTTTCTCTCAACCCGAAAGATCATCCCCTGGGGGTAGATGCGTTCAACCAAAATTGGACAGAGCATCTAGTATACGCATTTCCTCCGATCCCTCTCATTCCCCGAGTCCTTCAGAAGTTTCAGCAGGAGAAATGCACCCTGATTCTTCTGGTACCTCTGTGGCCCAAGAGGAGCTGGTTCGCACTGGTAAAGAGCCTCAGTATAGAGGATCCCTTCCTCCTACCACTCAGGCTGGACCTTCTCAGTCAGGGGCCCATGTTCCATCCAGACATAAAAAATTAAAACTGGCAGCCTGGATTCTGAGGAATCCATCCTAAGGAGATTAGGGTTATCCGAGAAGGTGGTCAATACCCTTCTCTTAAGCAGGAAACAAAATACTAATAACGCATACTTTAAGGTGTGGAAAAGATTTGCCCAATGGTCAGGGAAATCGTTTGATCAGTTTAAACCCAATATACCTTTAATCCTAGATTTTCTACAGGACGGGTTAGACATGGGATTGTCCCCCAATACTCTTAGAGTTCAGGTCTCAGCACTGGGAGCCCTATATAGCCGCAGCCTTACGGATCATCCTTGGGTGTCAAGATTTCTTAAAGCAGCAGATAGAATCAGACCCACTATTAAGAACATGGTCGCCCCATGGAATTTGAATATGGTCCTTTCAGGGCTAACATCCACTCCCTTTGAACCCTTGGAATCAGTCTCTATTAAATGGCTCACAATTAAAACTATATTCTTGGTAGCAATAACGTCAGCCAGACGGGTTTCAGAGTTACAGGCCCTTTCTATCCAAGAACCGTTCCTTTCTGTCCTTCCAGACAAGTTAGTATTTAAATTAGATCCTTCTTTCCTCCCAAAGGTAGTTTCCACCTTCCATAGGTCCCAAGATATCGTCCTTCCGTCTTTTTATGCAGAACCAAAAAATGACCGAGAGGGCCTATCACACTTAAGATGTTAGGAGGGCAGTTCTTGGGTATCTAGAGGCAACCAAACCTTGGAGGAAAGATATAAGAATTTATTTCTGCAATTTGCTGGTCCCAATAAGGGAAAAAAGGCAGCAAAAGTTCTATTTCTAGGTGGATAAGGTCGGCTATCTCGGAGACCTACAAAGCCAGAGGGGAAGATCCTCCAGCATCCCTCAGGGCACACTCGACAAGAGGTATGGCGGCCTCCTGGGCCGAAAAAGCGTCAGCATCTCTACAGCAAATATGTAGAGCAGCTACTTGGAAGAGAGTTCATACTTTCACCAAGCACTATAAAATTGATACTTTTGTTAATGAAGACATGGCCTTTGGACAGAAAATTTTGTCCGCCATAGTCCCCCTAATTTGTTCTTTGGTATTGTTCTCAGGTGTGGTGTCATGGAGACGACTGGGGAAATGAGTATTACACTCACCGGTAATCCGGTTTCCTGGAAGTCTCCATGACACCACATATATATCCCACCCTTTTTTTCTTCTCAATTGGTATACCAGATCGGTATAAGTAGTTAAGTTATTTTCTTTGTCCCGCTTATCCTGGGTTCTCGTTGAAATACACTGGCGATAGTGGGAGGGGGTGGGGTTTTAACCCTCTCTGTGTTTTTCCTGTCCAATAAGGAAGGAGTCAATCTCAGGTGTGGTGTCATGGAGACTTCCAGGAAACCGGATTACCGGTGAGTGTAATACTCATTTCACACTAACGATACGGATTGCATCGTTCAGTGAAACTCGCACTATTTCGCAAGAAAGTTCAGTCATTTTTTTCTGCAATTATGTTCAGCGTTTCAGTTTTTACTCCTCGGGTGCAATCACTTTTGATGCGTTTACAAACAACATCTCCTAACGACCATCAGTTAAAAACACATTGCATCCGGACGCAATGCGTTTTCACTGAAGCCCCATTCTCTTCTCTCTGGGAAAAACGCAGAATATAGAACATGCTGCGATTCTCACACAACACAGAAATACAATCAATAGAAGACAAGAGCATATTTATGAAACTCTTTGTTGCCCATAGCAACCAATCAGTGAAGTAGAGATCACCAAATCTATTCTAACCAAATCATATTTGTTACGAAGTTCACAAAAAGTCTTCTGCCAAATAAATCTGAATATTTGGCAATTTGCGTCATACTGATTATTTAAAGAGATAGTACTCTTTTTGCGTGTGCATGAGGCAGCCTTTTTTCCACCAAAAACCTGTTACAAAGCTTCTACAGTTTACAGTTTATAAATGTTTTAAAGGCATATTCCCAGCACTACAAGCAGCATATATTTAATTGCACACTGCACAATTTTGACTTTTTCTTTCCAAAAGTCAGTTGCAATTTTTGTTACTGTTTGGTGCATTTTAGTGCATCAATATACAGTGTGTTTTTAGTAGGTGACATTTAATTGCATCTGTAATCCTTACCTCAAAAAGGTGTAATTCTGCTACAGTTTATAAGTGCGCAGTTTATCACATTATAGTGTGTCACTACTAGTGTACAGTGTGTTTGTAGCAGTGGCCGTTTAATTCGACCTGTAATTCTTAGACCCCCAAAAAACTGTTGCAATTTTGCTAACATTTAGAGTTCCAATTCAGCATACGTCCGTGTGTTTAGTTGTGCATCTGTATCCCGATGTTTATTCGGTACTAGTCACGGAATAGTTGCGGACAGAATTGCGACCCATTGATTTTGCACATGGGTCTAGTAAATATAGCGTTCATAGCACAGAGAGTGCTGTCACGCATAATTATATCTCAGTACATAGTGTCCGTTAAAACTAAAACATGTCCTATTCTAATCCGAAAATTCGCGAGTCCGTTGTGTAATGCAAAGTCAATGGACTCTTGCAAAAATCGGAAGACATTCGGATAACTAATCCGTATGTCATCCGATAAAAATGGAAATGAACTTCCTGTTTTTATTAAATCCAGCTCCCAGAGACTTGTGTTATTCTTCTATCCGTTCTATATTCTGCGGATCACGCAAAACGGATGACATAGACGTGAAAGAATTCTGTGGAAAATAGGATCACATCCAAAACAACGTGTGCTATTTTCGGATTATAGAAAAACAACGGACGTGTGAATGGACCCTTATAGTTACATAATTTAGTGCATTGCACCTGCACGATAAAAACTGAACAACTGAACGCGATCGCAAACAAAACTGAATGGACTTGCTTGCGTAGGCACGCATTTTTCACTGAAAGCATCCGCAACGCATCCGGACCTAATCCACACACGCTCGTCTGCAAGGGGCCTAATGAAAATAGTTTTCCAAAAACTGAATGTATCAGTCATATGGCTGACTTAACATACATTGGCCCAGATTTGCTAATGTGCCTGTGCACTAACAATATATTTAAAAATACCTTAGTATATTAGTACCTCTGGCCAGCTGTCAATTTTTTTCTATTTTTTTTTTCTATTTATAATTGTCCAGTTCTCAGAAATTTGATGAAAATTGTCTTTCAGTTACACACCTTCACCAAAATGTAATTTTGGTCTATGGTATTAGTACATTTGGCCAGCTGTCATTTTTTTATTCTAAGAAATTGTTTAAAACTGTCTTTCTCAAAAAATTTATAAAAAATGTCTCCCTAAAAATCTGTTCTCTCCATTGTGCCTGCATATACCAAACTATCGTTATCGGCATCTTCCATAATTTCTCAAAAAAAAGTCATCCATGCCTTGTTCTCTCATGCGGTGGAGAATGTAAGATGCTCCTTAGGGTCCACTGAGGCAATGATTTCTGCGGCAGCATACTGCAGCACCACAGTAACAGTCCTATTGACACCCCCATGTTTTTGTTGGTGTGGTTTCCACACCAGTCTCTTATGCCTATCCTCCATCTGTATCTAAGTGGGCTTTCTGCCATCCCCAACAGATACAGGGAAGAGCACTGCATCCACTCCCACGCTCTCCTTTCATATCTGTAACCTGAAGTGTTGCCATGCTGTCTTAGAACCGATGAGCCTGGGGAAGAGAAACCACACAGCAGATTTCCCGCTGGATATCTCCCCACCAACTTCAACCGGGCAAAATAATCAGTCACAATGGCAGAAATATTTTGGATACTCTGCATGTGGGAGAAATAAGATATGCATGTTGCATGATGCCACCATGGCAGGGAACAGGGAGTTATTTTCAGCTCAGACAGTGTGGCAGCTTATCATTCTCCTGATACTTGTGAAAGAGAAAATACTCAAGTTAATGTAGCAAAAGATGGTGGTGAGAAGAACAGCTTGCACATTTTGCTGGCCACCCAGTAGCTGTCGAGGACTTACACCGACAAAATTTCATGGACAAGGAAGTGGAGGAGGATGAGGAACTGTCACTGGAGGATGGAGCAGTTAGTAGTGCAGGAGGATGAGGCTGATGATGACGACACTGGCCATGATGATCAATCAATGCAGTGGGGGTGGAGCCTTGGGTACCCTGGCAAGCATGGAAAGCTCTATGCTCTCTTGCTTATGTACTGACAGATGTATCATTAGCATCAAGCTATCTGAAAATTACTGAATACATTAGACATGCTTTTAAACCCTCGCTATCAAAACAAAATGGGGGAATGTTTTCTGTTGCTGAAAGTGAGGCAAAACCAGGATACACTGCGTGCACACAGCTTGCTGCAGCTGTCGGCTAAGCCAATCTACGGTGGGCCACCTGAGCCCTCCTTGCAGCTTCCAGCAAATTACATATCAACTTTATGCTCCTAGCATTAATTAATGCTGGAAATGTCAGGTACAGTTGTGTTCAAAATTATTCAACCCCCAATGCTGTAAAGGGTTTTAGGGAATTTAGTGTACATTTGTAATTGTGTTCAGAATGAAATCTTACAAGGACTTTTTAAAGAACCAAATGCAACTAAAATGACATCAATTGTTTTTGTAATACAGTATTAAATGTTTTTTTTTGTGATTTCTTCATTGACACAATTATTCAACCCCTTAAAGACGACCACTCTTAAGAACAGAGGTTCATTCAAGTGTTTTCGATCAGGTATTGAAAACATCTGTGGATGTCAAGGAGCAGCAATCAAGCATAATAAGCACCAATTAGGCAGATGTAAAATGACTGTGATACTTCTAGACATTTACTGGTGTGTTTACAGACATGGTGAAGTCAAGAGAATGGTCCAGGAAGACAAGAGAAGAGGTGATTTCTCTTCACAGGAAGGGCAATGGCTATAAGAAGATTGCAAAGATGTTAAACATACCAAGAGACACCATAGGAAGCATCATTCGTAAATTCAAGGCAAAGGGCACTGTTGAAACGCTACCTGGTCGTGGCAGAAAGAAGATGCTGACTTCGACTGCTGTGCGCTACCTGAAGCACAAAGTGGAGAAAAGTCCCCGTGTGACTGCTGAGGAACTGAAAAAGATTTGTCAGATGCGGGTACTGAAGTTTCAGCTCAGACAATAGGCGCACACTGCATAATGAAGGCCTCCATGCCAGAACTCCCAGGTGCACCTTGCTGTCTCCAAAGAATAAGAAGAGTCGACTGCAGTATGCCCAAAAGTCATGTGGACAAACCACAAAAGTTTTGGGATAGTGTTCTGTGGACTGATGAAATAAAATTAGAACTGTTTGGGCCCATGGATCAACGCTATGTTTGGAGGAGGAAGAACAAGGCCTATGAAGAAAAAGAACACCTTGCCTACTGTGAAGCATGGCGGGGGTCAATCATGCTTTGGGGCTGTTTTGCTTCTACAGGTACAGGGAAGCTTCAGCGTGTGCAAGGTACCATGAATTCTCTTCAGTACCAGGAGATATTGGATGAAAATGTGATGCAGTCCGTCACAAACCTGAGGCTTGGAAGGCGTTGGACCTTTCAACAGGACAATGATCCCAAGCATACCTCCAAGTCCCACTAGAGCATGGTTGCAGATTAAAGGCTGGAACATTTTGAAGTGGCCATCGCAGTCACCAGACTTAAATCCGATTGAGAACCTCTGGTGGGACTTAAAGAAAGCAGTTGCAGCGTGCAAGCCTAAGAATGTGACTGAACTGGAGGCTTTTGCCCATGAAGAATGGGCGAAGATACCCGTTGATTGCTGCAAGACACTTGTGTCAAGCTATGCTTCACGTTTAAAAGCTGTTATAACTGGAAAAGGATGTTGTACTAAGTACTAAGATTGAATGTCACTTGGGGGTTGAATAAAACTGATAATGATGTGAGCACAGAAAAGACATTTGTGGTTATTTCATTATAAATGTTATGTTATATTTGTCTGACTGACAAGTGCCTCTTTGATTGAATTGTAAACAAGATGACTGAAATGATCAAAATCAATGTCAAACTGGCCAAAACACTTAATTTCAGTGGGGGTTGAAAAATTTTGAACACAACTGTACATGTAGGGAGGTATTTTGTGCTGCTGGGACAGTATTTTGTACGACTCTGTGGTATTCGGTTCTGCTGGGGTGGTATTATATGCTGCACTATTGTATTGCTGACTTCCCACCCCCCACTTGAGTTGTCCCTACCTACTTGTGTTGGCCTCATTTGTCAATTTGGACCTAATTATGGCATGGAGCCACTTTTGGATTTTTTGCCAGGGCAACTTTATGTTCTAAATCCATCCCGGGCCCCACTACAACTTCTGCTGAGTCACCGACCTCACGCTGTCTCTTCTACCCCAAGTAACAGAAGTCGAAACAGCACTAAGAGCAGCCAATTCAGTATTTGAAATATAATGGAGCAGTTTTTTCAACTGCACCGCCAGGCTGATGCAAATCAGCAAACAAATACATACCGCTCGCTTTTAAGAAGGCAGGAAGACAAGTAACAGCTATTAGTGACAGTTATATTCCTTTCTAGTGTAGAACAGCTGTTACTAGCCTCCCTGTCTTCTCAATAAAGAATGCTTAGAGATCATTGCTCGCTGTAATTCATCTAGCTGTTCTCTTCGTACACATCGCTCCAGGCTTACAAAGGAACAATTATAGAGAAAACAGCCAACTACAGATATAATATATAGGCAGTTTTAGGGCTACATAGGATAAGAGAGAGGCCATGAGGGCAGCAGCAGTCAGCCTGGAATGCTCTCCACAGTTCAGTAAATAGAAAACAAAGAATGCTGCTAATGCAAAAAATTGACCACTTCAGAGCTATTTTTGTCAAAGAAACGTACAATTTCAGTAATTAAAATATATAACAAAAATGGTCGTTATCATTGTCCCTAAACATTGCAAAAAAAATAAAAAAAAAACACTTACACTTTAAGGCAGGGATGCCCAACCTGCAGCCCACCAGCTGTTTCAAAACTACAACTCCCAGCATGCTTGGACAGACTGCAACTATTGGGGCATGCTGGGAGTTGTAGTTTTGCAACAGCTGGAGGGCTGCAGGTTGAGCATCCCTGCTTTAAGGCATAATGTTTGGACCACTTGTTCAGAGCAAGGCACTGTTTTTTTTTCCAGTAACAATGTGTGTATTTAATCACCTTCTGCCCCAATATGGGATAATTTTTGTAACATTTTTTAAAAAGCAAAACAAATCAGACAGTGCAGTAAATAAATTCAAGTCAGATTGTTACTTACCAGAACATTTAGTGATATTCAGCAGATAGTGCTGAGCTTGATGGGTAATTTTACATGTATAAATGTCTTTTTCATTCCATTGTACACTTATTGCACTCTTTCCAAAGTACATGTTATTTTTTCTGTTTAACATGGCAGTAAAATCCTTGCCTTTGTCTTGGAGTATTTGTCCATTCTTCAACCAGGCAATGGAAGCATCATGTGGCCAGAAGTCAGAGACCAAGCAAATTAAAGTTGAATTATTCTTATTCTCACAAGATGCCATAATTTCATTCCTGGGAGACCTGAACTTAATTTGAGTAGGATCTGACAGAATGAAAAAAAAATATAAGAGAACTACATTAACACAACCCACTGTACAGACATATTCATCTATATTAAAGAAGACATCTTTAGAGGGGTTGGCCAGTTTATATTACTCACTGCAGATGTGGTGGTAACAGCACATGCATGCAGGTAGTAATAAGCATTATTAAACAATCCGCACTGATGTCTGATATTTTAACATGAATAATTCAAGTTTACATGCCAGCGTTACACTGGGAACATGGCTGCTGATGGAGATTTCCATCCATCAGTGGCCTCCATTCATTTACACTGGAGATGGACAGGGGAACTAGTGCATGCACAGTCCTTTCCCAGTGTAAGGGCTTGTTCACACGACTGTACAGTGTTTTGCAGTCTGCAAATTGCAGATCCGCAAAACACGGATGCCGCCGTATGCCTTCCACAAAACAGACAAGAATAGGACATGACGGAACGGAGCAACGGATGCGGACAGCACGCGGAGTGCTGTCCGCATCTTTTGCGGCCCCATTGAAGTGAATGGGTCCACACCCAAGCCGCAAAAAATGCGGCTCGGATGCGGAACCGAACCACGATCGTGTGAATGAGCACTAAGTGAATGGAGGTCGCTGATGGATGAAACCCTTCATCAGAAGCTATTTCTGGAGTGAAACACCACGAAGCAGGTGAACGGACCTGTGTGTAAATGTTGCAGGATAATAGGTTGAACTGCATGAACTTACAGTATGTCTTTTTTCACCTTTACAAACTATATTACTATGTATGCTATTTATGTTTTACACTTAG
Organism: Bufotes viridis; assembly: GCA_033119425.1. Classification (NCBI taxonomy): domain Eukaryota; kingdom Metazoa; phylum Chordata; class Amphibia; order Anura; family Bufonidae; genus Bufotes; species Bufotes viridis. The sequence goes on along the minus strand of CM065589.1, from coordinate 211,201,278 downwards.
CAACATCTTTCGATTGTTCTTCTTTGATGATAAGACAGATGTTTTGTTCAATACACGATACTCTTTTTACAGATTTCAGAAGTATCATGGGTAACGTTGCGAATGTATACAACACTTAGTCTATTCTTTGTAACTATACGTACATTACTGTTTTTATTGTCAAAAATTAGGAAGATTTGGTATGAATCTAAGGCCCCTTTTACACGAGCGCGTATTCTACGTGGGTGCAATGCGTGATGCAAACGCATTGCGCCCGCACGGAATCCGGGCCCATTCATTTCAATGGGTCTGTATACATGAGAGTTGGTTTTCACACATCACCTGTGCGTTGCGTGAAAATCGCAGCATGTTCTATATTCAGCGATTTTCACGCAACGCTCGCCCCATAGAAGTGAATGAGGTTGCGTGAAAATTGCATTCGCAAGCAAGTGCAAATGCGATGCGATTTTCACGGATGTATGCTAAGAGATGTTGTTTGTAAACATTCAGTTTTTTATCACGCGCGTGCAAAATGCATTAAATCGCATTGCACCTGCGCAATAAAAACTGAACAACTGAACGCGATTGCAAACAAAACTTAATGGACTTGCTTGCGAAATCACGCATTTTTCACTTAACACATCTGCATCCAAACCTAATCCGCTCACGCTCATCCTCAAGGGGCCTAAATTGGTACCAAATACAGAACAAACAACTCTACCATTCCCATACATCAAATCTTCAACAGAAGGTAATTCCAGGTTTACAACCGGTTTCACAAAGCTGCCAGTAATGGAATATATAAACACATTTTTAAGCATTTCTCTTATACAATATGTGCATATGACCTATATATTTTTTATTTGTATCTTTCAGCAGAATTAATCCTATTAAACTAGGCATGCTGCTTATAGAGTTGATTCTGCTGATTAACCCATTAAGTAAAAATAAATTAACTCCTTAAATAAACCCATTTTTTGTTTTGAATTTTCATTTTTTCCTCCCTAGGTTGCCTTTTCCTCCCTAGGTAGACCTTTTTAAATTTTAGATTCATATAGCCATATGAGGGCTTATTTTCTGATGTATTAAGAATCAAGATGTATTTTTAAGGGCACCACTTAATTTACCATGTAAGTTGGAAAATAGGTAAAAAAAATTTTTGGGGTTAAAGTGAAAAAAAAAAAAAACATTTTCGCCAAGATTTTTGGGGTTTTGACATCATGGTGTTCACTTGATTCTAAAAATGATATGACGTTCTTATTCTGTGGCGCATTACAAATATGGCGATACCAAACCTCTATAGTTTTTTTTTTTTTTGCTACTTTATAAAAAACAAAAAAAACCTTTGGAAAAAAATCTAAATTTTCTTTGCATCGCTATTTTCTGCCAGCCATAACTTTTTATATTTCCATCTACAGAGCTGTATGAGGGCTTGTTTTTTTGTGAGACAAACTCGTTTTTATTCGTACCATTTTTGTGGGGGATAAGATCATTTTAAAAAAAACAGCGAATCGTGTGTTTTTTTTTTTTTTCAGCGTTCACTGCAGAAGACATTTTTAAAAATAATTTATAATTAATAGTTCAGCTATTTTCAGACGTGCCGATACCTGAAATGTTTAGTTTTTTACTGTTTATATATTTTTATATGTAAAATTGAGAAAGGAGAGTGACTTAAACTTTTAATATTTTAATGTTTTTTTTAAATGTTACATTTTTTTACTTTTATAGTAATAACTTTTTACCCCCTTAGGGGGCTAGAACCTGGAGTCTTTTGATCCCTTGTCCGATTCACCTTAATAGCGTGCACCTCAGCTTCCCCGTGCTGGCCATGCCCCTCAGTGCACTAAAGCCCTTCCTTGCTTAAAGAATAAAAGTATTTTTTACTTCTCAGGAACACTGCAACCGATGTTCACACAACAGGTACCATTTTAATCAGCAGGATAAACTCTAGCAGTCAGTGTACCTGGATTAATAATCTCAATCCTGCTGATTGATGCTCTTTAAGTCAAAATTTTCTAAAACGCACATACTATTTATTTACTCAGCAACCAATCTTTATTTTAGTGGATTATGTCCCAAATATGTAATAATTAGGCGGTTCCACTTCTAAACCCTCCACCAACTGACAGCTGCATCCTGGCAGGTAACTATAGGTGCATTACTGTTTTTATTGTCAAAAATTAGGAAGATTTGGTATGAATCTAAGGCCCCTTTGACACGAGCACGTATTTTACGTGGGTGCAATGCGTGATGCATTGTAGATTATATCTTGATTATAGCGTGATGCATATCTTCGTAGATTACTGATAATAGAGTGGATGGTGAGGAGGAAGAGTCTGAGTGGGAGAAGCAGTAACTGATGATGATGATGAGAACACTGTACTGCTTGTGGATTCAGCCTGGCTTCTAAAAAGAAAACCAGGAGAAGGAGGACAGTCTTATTCTGATTACTGGCTAGTTCTATTTTACCACTGGATCTAGTGATGCCTCATGTGCTGCACTGCAACATGCTGCCTATATTTGTGTTTGAATGCCCATGGCTTATTTTCATCCCATAGGCTTCTTGCAGACGAGCGTTCCTCCCGCAGCAAGTCCGCATCGCAGCACCTGGCCTGACCTCCCAGCACTGACAGGATTCACAAAGCATTATATAGATTTATGATGCTATGTAAGCCTTAGAGTTCTGGAATGTATTGGATAACACTGCCAGCATTGTGCCAGTGTTATCCAATACATTCCAGAACTGTAAGGGTAACATAGCATCATAAATCAATATAATGCTATGTGACCCCCGCAGCGATGGGAGTTTTAGGCCGGGTGCTGCGTCTGCGGACTCGCTGCGGGAGGAACGCTCGTCTGAAAGGGGCCATAGATCTTGCACACAACAGTGGTTTTATCTACAGGCAAAGTGTAGAAAAATTGTTGAATGTGAGATACTCACACAGAGCTTCCAGCAGCCAAATGTGGCCTAGGTCTGGCATGTCTTGCGCCTATGTCAGCGGTATCAGCGGAATCAGCAGTTTCCAAGCTGACCACAATCAAAGCAGATCTGTGTTACTTTGGCGGCTCATGCCCCTCACTGTGTCTATTAGGAACATTACTCAGTGAACAAATACTACTCACATTTTTGCCTTTACTACCACTTCCCGCGTCCCATTGCTCTGAGTGCAGCTGCATAGCTGCTTCTAATAGTTAATTAGCATCTGCTGTAACACTGTGCTGCTGACTTTATTGCCTTGCCTAAGCAATAAGGTTCCTAGTGTGCTGGTTCCTAGCTAATGTGTTTATTCTCTGTTGTCTGCCCATGTACTGACCTGTGCCTGTTTACCATTAGGATCCTCAGCTGCCAGCCTTGACTTCTGACCTGTTCATTGTGCTTCACATGAACTCTGCCTACCCTGATATTGACCTTTTACTGCCTACAAGTTTTGCCTGATCCTTAGGGGCCCCTAATTGTCGACAATACCAGGACTACTTCAAGAGGTAGCGACCTGATGGCTCCCCTGCAGCAAAGTCCCAATCCTTTTATAGGGGTTAAAGGGTGAATACTAGGGGACTACCAAGATAACACCCTTAGGCCTCTTTCACACGGGCGTCATGTTTGACGCCCAGATAAGAGGCGGGTGCGTTGCGGGAATATGCGTGATTTTCCCGCGCGGGTGCAAACGTTTGAAATGCGTTTTGCATGCGCGTGAGAAAAATCGCCATGTTTGGTACCCAGACCCGAAGCCGGACTTCATCACTGAAGTCCGGTTTCGGGTCTTCTGGAGAATTTATTATTTTCCCTTATAACATGGTTATAAGGGGAAATAATAGCATTCTTAACAAAGAATGCATAGTAAAATGAAGTGGAAGGGGTTAAAAATAATAAAAGTTAACTTACCTTAGCCACTTGATCGCATAGTTGCGATCTGTCCTCTCTTTCCCAGCATCAGCTAAGAACTAAAGGACCTGTGATGATGTCACATCACATGGTCCAATCACATGGTCCATCTTACCATGGTGATGGATCATGTGATGTGACGTCATCACAGGTCCTTCAGTTCTTAGCTGATGCAGGGAAAGAGAGGACAGATCGCAACTACATGATCAAGTGGCTAAGGTAAGTTAACTTTTATTATTTTTAACCCCTTCCACTTCATTTTACTATGCATTCTTTATTAAGAATGCTATTATTTCCCCTTATAACCATGTTATAAGGGAAAATAATAAAGATTGGGTCTCGTTGCTAAGCAACCATGCGGGAAAATCGCAACGCATCCGCACTTGCTTGCGGATGCTTGCGATTTTCCCGCAGCCCCATTCACTTCTATGGGGCCTGCGTTGCGTGAAAAACGCACAATATAGAGCATGCTGCGATTTTCATGCAACGCAGAAGTGATGCGTGAAAATCACAGCTCATGTGCACAGCCCCATAGAAATGAATGGGTCCGGATTTAGTGCGGGTGCAATGCATCCTCCTCACGCATTGCACCCGCGCGGAAAACTCGCCCGTGTGAAAGGGGCCTTAGGTTTAGCTCAAAGTCAAACTGGTTGTTGACACAGTGGTGCTGTAGCACCTAACAGTTTTTCTGGATGATTTGACTGTTCATTGCCTCTGCTCTTTATTGCTATTATGGCCACCACCTGCTGTGTTTCCCTCACTAGTGTACTGAATTTCAAATGTAAAATGATGGGCACCAAAATTTTGCATTTGTTTGTATGAAGAATTTTTGTGAAATTCATGACATATTTAGAATTGATTCATTCATCTCTAGTCCCAATACTTTTGTCCAGGTCATATAATAATACTGTATATTACAAAGTGATATTTTTGATTCTATAACTATTCGAATCCAACTTTTCTAAAAGTGGTTGCAATAGTTAAATACATTAGGCATATAACAATGTGACTTTTTAAGATCCACTCTTAGTAACAGTTAATTATATTGATACATAAACAAAACTGCATTTCCATACTTATATTCAATTGCGTCTTCTTACCTGAATATTTGCTAATATTGTGCATGAGGATTTGGCCTTTGATGTCCACCTTACATGTGTATATGTCTCCACTATTCCAACTTTTTCTGCTGACAGTCAGCTTAGTTGTTCCAGAAAATAACCCATCTTCATCACGTAAAACTTTAAATTTAGTTTGGGAATTATGCTCCTTACCACTTTGAAGCCAACCAACGTGTATTTCTTTGGGTGTAAAGTCAGACAAAAAACAAACTAAAGGTATATTTGCTTCTGTGCTATCATCAATCTGAGGCAGTAAAATCTCAATATGGGGATATTTGACAGTGCCCGTGCAATCTGGAACTGAATGAAAAATAGTTTATTCCAAGAGAACTATTCAAACAAAGGAGGCAATATAACAAATGTCAATATGATGGGAAATATTCCATATCCTAATGTACCATTTGCATACTGTTACACTGTTACTACCCTCAATATAAATTATACATTATACTTACATCCAGCACTACCACTCTGGTCCGCCCTGCTGCTCTCTGATAACTTGGCAGCATTAACGTGTCAATGTACTCATGTGACTGCAGCAGCCATTCATTAAACTCAGTAGAAGATGACATTGCTGAGGCCAGGGTTTGGCTGCATCAGTTATGTCAGTGGCGTACCTTCAATGGAGGTAGACCATGTGATTGCTACAGGGCCCAAAGGAAGGGGAGTCCGGCGCTGAAGTCCTTTTTCTGTTCCCAATGTGAAGATACTGCAATACTTTTTATGCAGCTGTCACTACGGGGAGCTTAGAGCAAACGAATGATTCCAGCTTCCATTATAGACAATGGTAACTGTATAAACTCCTTTGCACTGAGCTACCCCTAGTAGTAGCTGCAGGTAGACAGCTTTGTAATGTAAAGTTCAGTAGGAGATTTATCAGTGTATTCATGTCAGTTATGTAGTGTAAATACATTGAGAAATATGGTGTTCAGAATGAGCGCCATATTTTTGAAGCACCCTTTCAATGTCTTCTAACATAAAACTCTGCTAAAGTGGGTGAAGCTGAGGCCGACTTTTTATTTTAGTACAATTTTTTCAATTAAAATGTGTTATCTTTATAAAAATAAGGATAGTAAATTCATCAGAAATCAGGGATGTTTTGCTTTGCGTTTCATGTTGCCTGGGAGTGTTTGATACATGCATACTGTAAAATTTGTGGCGCGGGGGGCCCATACTAATGTTTGCCGTGGGGCCTTATGAGATCTATGCACGCTTCTTATGTGAGTGTTTGGGCATGTCACTACTGTAGCCAAGGGAACAGACCAGTCATATTTAAGTTGTCACTTTTCGGGCAATATTTTTTATCCAACTCTGAAAACCTCTTTTAAACTCATCTGGGTAGACATACCCACAATGATAGCACTTACAGTGCATTCAGATAGTCTTCATATTCATTCACTTTTTTCACATTTTGTTATGTTGCCTTGTGCTAAAATAAAATAAAAAATCAATCTACACTAAATACCATATAATGAGAATTTTAAACATGTATGCAAATTTATTAAAAAGAACTAAACTAAAATTTTACATGGACAGAAGTATTCAGGCCCTTTGAAATGTAGCTCTGGGTGCCTCCCATTTCATTCACCTATGAGATGTTTCTATACATTGATTTCAATCTGGCTATGATAAACTTAAGTTGATTGTACATGAATTGGAAAGACACAGCCCTGTGTGTATAAGGTTTGACAGCTGACAATGCATATCAGAGAAAAACCAAGCCATGAAGAGGAAATAACTGCCAGCAGAAATTAAAGACAGGATTGTGTGAAGGCACAGATCGGGATGAGGAACAAAAAAAATTATGCTACACTGAAAGTTCCCAAGAGCACATTGGCCTCAATAATTCTTAAATGAAGGAGTTTGGAACAACCAGGAAGGTTTCTAGAGCTGGCTACATCACCAAACTAAGTACTCACAGGAAAAGGACCTTGGTGGGAAAGATAGATAGCTAGATGGATGGATAGATAGTTATGAGATAGATAGATAGTTATGAGATAAATGGATAGTTATGATAAAATAGATGATTGATAGATAGATAGATAGATAGATAGATATGAGATAGATAGATAGATAGATAGATAGATAGATATGAGATATATAGCTAGATAGTTATTAGATAGATAGATATATATGAGATAGATAGATAGATAGATAGATAGATAGATAGATATGAGATATATAGCTAGATAGTTATTAGATAGATAGATGGATAAATAGATAGATAGTTATGAGATAGATAGATAGATAGATAGTTATTAGCTACATGATATATAGCTAGATAGTTATTAGATAGATAGATAGATAGATAGATAGATAGATAGATAGATAGATAGATAGATAATAGATAGATAGATGATATCTTGCTAGATAGTTGATAGATAGATAGATAGATAGATAGATAGATAGATAGATAAATAGATAGATACAAAAACAAAAAACAACAGCAGCACACTCTCTTTCAAGGTGAGATTGGGTGCAATTTCCTCAAGGATTCCAGGCACGAATCCACAGACAATATCCAGAAAAAACAAATAATGAAGCAGCACTCCAAGAGAAGGTGAAGGGTGGTGAACCCGTTTATTACCCCAGTCGCAACGTTTCCGGACAGCAAAATGAGGCCTTTGTCAAGCAAACAAATGATGTCTAATAGAAGTTTAAATACGCATGCAGTGATAAGAACATAATTTGTGCAATTAAAAATCAATTATACATAATTATGTGTACAATGTCATACAACAAGCTATACATAACTCTAAAATTATTACAGTGATTGAAAGTTTGACATAATGGTTCATAATGTCAGATATTCCATATAAAATTCATGATTATCATACAAAACTAGGAGAAAATCATAAAGTGCCTGTGTATAAATAAAGGTACTTTAACACTAGCAGCATAGCTATCCGGCAGGCTGTTCCGGCGGGGGCGGAGCTCCAGCGCAGCATGGCAGAGCACGGCCGGAGATCGCCAGACTAAAAGTACTGCAGGTCCGACATTTTAGTCCGCCGATCTTTGCCGTGCACAGATGCGCTGCGCCGTAGCTCTGCCCCCGTCCCATTATAGTCAATGGGGATGGAGCGGCAGCACAGCAGTGCACGGGTACTTGCGGCGTGGCGGATCTGGCAGGCTGTTCACCCACCGGAACAGCCTGCCGGATAGCTATGCCGCTAGTGTTAAAGTACCCTTAGTGACTACACCTGGCTAAAGTGTCACAGTGCAATTAAAAATATCAGCAACAGCTGAAATATATAATATTATAATACATACAACACCTGTTTCATCGTTGGTGGTGTCTAGTGGGAGAGATCGTGTCCTCTGAGTAATACTGCGTATGTCTCAGACAGCGCTGATCTGGCGATACTAGTGGCAAACATGGCACAGCCGAGGAGTGTCACCGTGCCAGTCACGTGAGCGTCCCAAGGTACATCACACGGCCAATCAGGTGAGTGCTCCAAGGCAATTGCAAGGATGCCAAGGGAGGAGAGAGAAGCGCTGTCAAACACCTGCCATGCGCAGTAACTTACAGTAAAGTATGTAAATAAATGCAAAGACGATCTGAGGAGACGATGCTGGAAACTAAAGTTGGTGCAAATAAATAATCATTTATTGAAAACAAATAATAAGACACAGGGTTTTGGAACATGCCCCATTTCTTCTAGATAGATAGATATCTTCCATACAAATTAAGGTAATATTTGTGATTATGATACTTACTTGTGAGTTTGTGCTTTTTGTTATTTATAGAGCAGGTTAATGACTTTTGCTTCCCGTGTGCATTACTGACGGCCAGGAAGCTGCCCATTACATGATATTCGTTGATGGTTACTGACTTTGCCTTTTCAGTATCAGTTTCTCCTGTTTCCCAGGATATCTGATCGGTAGGAAGCGGTATTGCATCTTTAAGAAGGCAACCAACAGTTAACTTTTGTTCATCCTTGAACACATTACAGCATGGAATCAACGGCAGGAGTGTACCTTCGTTTTTTCCCCCTACAAAATAAAATATTAACAACATCAAAAATGTATCACTAGGTTTGCATTTAGGCTGAGCTCACTAGTTATTTAGTGGCGTATTTCTGCAGCATTTTTGTTCCTGTTTTTTTGGTGCACTTTTTGTGGTAACAGTGCCAAGGTCTATGGGAAATATGGAACATGGGACATAGTGTCCTAGCGTTTTTCTTCATTAAGGGATGTTTTTGTTTTTCAAGCGTTTTGAAAACATCTTCTCCATTGGGGAAATATGCCATAAAGAAAATACCAGTGGTAAGTGACACTTGAGGAGATTCAGCAGAACAGGAAGCCTATAGATTGATACTTTCAGTTCAGTTTTCAAAGGAGCTCTAAAAAAATGAAAGGTGGAATCTGTTATGGCCAGTTTTCCTTTGCACCAGAGGAAAAAAGTAAAAAAAAAAAAGGAAAAGCACCAGGTGTAAAAAATTCAGCATTTTTTTGTGGGGGGGGGGGTGGTTGTTTAAAAAATGGCAGTAACAAAATCATGTGTGTGTGAAGCCTAAAGCAGTAGGTGTTACACAGGACATAATAAAAGTAATCTAGCTGTTGCAAGAAGTAATTATTGTGATTACTGTACTCCGTTCCGGCACTATAATGAAAATGAAAGAGGCTTCATGGCTAGGCCTGAATACCTCTACACTGCCTGGCCCTATCAGTCAAAGTGGTGGGGGTGCAGCCAAGAATAAAAAGGAGGGGATGTGGATACGACCTGCCTAAAAGTAAAAGGCTAATTTCTTGTAAATGCAGGGACATATCGAGATGGGACTGAGACCATTAAAATATGCCAAGAGCACAACTCCCATGTCAGCTACATTCATTTTAAAGGTGACAGATTTCCTTTAAAGGGGTTGTTCCCTTCGAGAGTGGAAAGTTGCTAATAAGCAGCCGCTCTCAGTCTGACAGTCTTAGGTCATCCATGTTATTAAGGCCTCATGCACATGACTGTATGTATTTTGCAGTCGGCAAAACACAGATCCGCAGAAAATACATATGATATCCGTGTGCATTCCATATTTTGCGAAAAGAACAGCTAGCCCCTAATAGAACAGTCCTATCCTTGTCCGTAATGCGGACAATAATAGGACATAAGGACATACGGAAACGGAATGCACACGGAGTAACTTCCTTTTTTTTTCTTGCGGACCCTTTGAAATGAATCGTTCCGCATACGGTCAGCAAAAAAAAATGGAATGGACATGGAAAGACAATATGTTAGTGTGCATGCGGCCTAATGGTGCAGCATCGGATTTGGTCACAGTTACTATAAGGGTGCCACAGGCCTTTACTTTTTAACATGTATATCACCAACCTCCTAGAGGGTTGGGACCCTCGACTATATTGGGAACGGAGCCCCTCAAGGAGGTGGCTGGAGGACTCTGGTCCAGCCACCACCAAGCCGGCTCCCTTATACAGGAACAATTATTGAGATAGCAGGCAGGGAACTATCTATCTATGTCCAGTTTTGGGGCTATATAGGATAGGAGTGAGGGCAGCAGCAGGAGTGTCTCCACAGTTTACTACATAGAATATGGGGAGCACTACTAATGCAAGAAATGGGCCACTTCTGTGTTATTTTTCTAATGGAAAAGTACAATATCAGTAATTAAAGTATGGGACGATTCCTTTAATAAAGGGGTGATGTAAATAAACAGATTTCTTTATTAAAAACAGGTTACACATTCACCTTGATGACCAGAAAAATCAAAAACATATATAAAATATGTCTTAGAAATCATTCAGATAAGTATTCAGAACATGTCTCTGATAAAACCCCACATTCACACTTAGAAAACCCTTAATCCTGCTGATTAAAATGATTCCTGTCTCATGAAAATCATTTGCAATTTTACTGAGCAAAAAATACTTTTATTAATTATGCAAGTGCAAGGGCTTCAGTGCACTGAGCAGCAGGGCCTTTGCCCTTTTGTGAACCTCAGCTCCTCAGCTTTCCAGTGCTGGACATGCCCCTTGGAGCACTGAAGCCCTCATAAAAAAATATAGCAATCCCTCGTCCTGATACTGTGGAGGAGAATGATGCTTGTAAATGCAGAGGTCTCCTTCACTGAAGGAGCAGCCGACTGACGGGAACGAACGCTTCCTTCCCGTTAATTGGCTGTTACATTGCGACATGTAAACCCGCATTTAGTTTAAGCGAAAAAGGAGTTGGAGGACCAAAACTCTGCAAGTCAAATTTCAGTTTTGAATTAAAGGGTACACTTAATCCCCTTAACACAGTATGACATACCTGTACATCATGGATTATCATACATTAAGGCACTATAATGTAAATCATGAAGATCACAGGGCCACAGCAGCTGGGCCCTAAGGATTAACAGCAGGAGTCCAGATGAAACTGTTGTATTTCTGCTGTAACGGCCATAAACAGAGAAACCTCTAATACTGGCAGTTCAAACCCTTATATGCCCATCAATATCAACCACAGCATCTATGGAGCTTAAAAGAGGTAGGGGACTACTTGTCTCTGCCCATCAACCGCCTGCTATTGTAGCGCAGTGTTATGTGTTACCATGGTAACTGGGTCTCTAACAAAGGCCCTCAAGTGTGCTATTGGTATAAGTCTATGAGGTCATGCTAGAGGCCCGGCCTGATAAATTGCCTGTCAGCAACTATAAAATTACGATAGCTAAGCTTCAAATGTCTTAGGGAAAATTAAATCCAGAAATAATATTTTACTGTTTAAAAATAGTTAAAAAACAAAACAAAAAAAAAACATATAGGGCACCAACTCAAACCTAATGCCCTGTAGAATAGAGTTAATTTAATAAATGGCAATTTTGTTTTGTCTTGCTATTCTCTCCCACACAAAAATAATTCTTAACATTTTTCCATAAAACATATGCACCCCAAAATGGTACTAATAAAAACTACAAAGCATCTTTCAAAAATTCCTCTTTCAAAAATATGTAGAAGGAACAATTTTAAGTTATGGCTTTTGGAATAGAGCACTCAAAAACGGCTTTTTGTTCCATAATATATTTTACTGTGTAAAACTACAAAAAGTTAAAACAAACTACATTCAGAAAGTCTTCACACCCTTTAACATTTTTTTACATTTTGTTATGTTGTGTCCTTGTGCTAAAATAAACAAAAGTGCACATTTTTCTCCACTTAATATCCCATAATAAGGAAGTGAAAACATAAATCTAGAAATCTAAAAAACTAAAATATTCCATTGACATAAGTATTCAGACCCTTTACTCAATACTTATTTGAAGCATCGTTGGCAGTGATTACAGCCTACAGCCTTCTTAGGTATGATAAACACTTGGATTTGTATCCAGAGATGTTGGATAGGGTTCATGTCAGGGCTTTGACTGAGCCTGGGCCACTTATGGACTTTGGGTCCAGAAGGATTACACCCAAGTGTTTTTAAAGAGCTCAGGTCAATTATTGATGTGCCCCTGTTTATATTTTTTAAAGATTCTTTAGGTACTGGTACAGTGCCAAGTGATTGGTGCAAGGCATATGTGGAACCCATATTCAAAAAAGGATCTAGGTACTCCACAGGTAATTATAAACCTATAGGCTTGGAAAGTATAGTCTGTAATTGGATTGAAAACTGGCTGAAGGACCATGTCCAGAGAGTTGTGGTCAATGATTCCTATTCAGAATGGTCCCGGGTTATATGTGGTGTACCTCAAGGTTCAGTGCTGGGCCCTTTATTATAAAATTTATTTATTAATGATATCGAGGATGGGATTAATAGCATCATTTCCAATAGCACCAATTTTTGCAGATGGCCCTAAGCTACTGTATGTAGTACTGTACAGTCTATGGAAGATGTCCATAAAATACAAGCTAACTTGAACACTATGAGTGATTGGGCATCAACTTGGCAAATGAGGTTCAATGTGGATAAATGTAAAGTTATGCATCTTGGTAGTAATAATCTGCATGCTTCATGTGTCTTATGGGACGTAACACTGGGGGATTTACTTATAGAGAAGGATATGGGTATTCTTGTAGATGGTAGATTAAATAACAGCATACAATGTCAATCAGCTGTTTCTAAGGCTACCAGGATATTGTCATGTATTTAACGAGGCATGGACTCCCAGGGCAGGGATGTAATATTAGCACTTTACAAAGCGTTGGTGTGGCCTCATCTGGAATATGCAGTTCAGTTCTGGGCACCAGTCCATAGAAAGGACGCACTGCAGCTGGAAAAAGTACAGAGGAGAGCGACTAAACTGATAAGGGACATGGAGGGTCTTAGTTATGAAGAAAGAGTAAAAGAATTAAACTTATTTAGTCCGGAGAAGAGACGTCTAAGGGGGGACATGATTAACCTATACAAATATATAAATGGGCCATACAAAAAATATGGTGTCATATGTCAAATGTTCTCAAAAGACAAGGGGGCGTTCCTCCAACTGGAGAAGAAAAAGTTAAGGTCTCCAGAAGTGTCAAAACTTCTTTACTGTAAGAACTATGAATCTGTGGAATAGACTTCCTCAGGACGTGGTCACAGCAGGAACAGTAGAAAGTTTTAAAAATAGTTTAGATGAATTCTTAAAAGTAAATAACATTAAGGCCTCATGCACACGACCGTTTTTTTATGCTGTCCGCAAAAAGGGGTTCCGTTGTTCAGCGATCCGTGTCCGTTTTTGCCTTCCGTTGTGTTTCCGTGTGTCTTCCGTTTTTTTTTAGCAGACATGACCCAAAAGATTTTACCAAAAGACAGGCTGACAATGTTTCCCAAGTGCCTGCCAAGGGATCCGCAAAAAAAACGGACACGGAACGCGGATGACACATGGATGGCCATCCGCATTTTTCACTGACCCATTGACTTGAATGGGTCCGTGAACCGTTTTTCACGGACAAGAATAGGACAGGTTATATTTTTTTGACGGACTGGAATCACGGACCACGGACGCGGAGGACAAACGGTGCATTTGCCGAGGTTTCCACGGGCCCATTGAAAACCAATGGGTCCGCAGAAAATCACGAAAAACGGAGCAACGGACACGGAATCAAACAACGGTCGTGTGCATGAGGCCTAATGCTTATGAAAATGTGTAGAAATCTGTAGAAATCTGAAACTCACTTCCTTCTGGGATACATGTCCCCACCTATCCCTTGGATAAACTTGATGCACTTGACTGAATTGTCCCTTAGCAACTTATGTGCTGTCTTGGCTGTATGCTTGGAGCCATTGTCTTTTTGGAAGGTAAACTTTTGGCCCAGTCTGAGGTCCAGAACACTCTGGATCAGGTTTCAAGAATATCTTTGTACTTTGCTCCATTCAACTTTCCCTCAACCCTGACCAGTCTCACTGTCCCATCAACTGAAAAACACCCTCACAACATGATGCTACCACCAGCATGCCTCACTATAGGGCAATGCCTGGTTTCTTCCAAACATGACATTAAGAACTGAGGCCAAAATATTCAGTCTTGGTTTCATAAGACTACAGAATCTTGCTCCTTACAGTCTAAGAGTCTTTTATGTGTTTTTTTCAAACTTTCATGTGTTTATTGAGGAGAGGCTTTGTTCTGGCCACTCTGCCATAAAGCCCAGATTGGTGATGTGTGATGCTTGACCTTCTGGAAGTTTCTCCCATCTGCACACAGGCTTTTTGGAGCTAAGCCAGAAAGACTATAGGGTTATTTGTCACCTCTATTACCAAGGTCGTTTTCCTGCAATTACTTAATTTGGTGGGGTGGCCATCTTTAGGTAGAGTCCTCACTGTGTAAAACTTCTTCCATTTAAAGAGAACCTGTCACCTCTAAAAGCCATCCAAAACTACCAGCAGTACCTTCAAGTACTTGGCAGTGAGTTTCTAATGATGTATTTCATACTGAATTCAGATGAGGCAGTAGTATGAAAAACGATCTTTCATCCTCCATCCGCGCTATTTTCTAGTCAGGCTTGAAGTCATGGGGGCAGCGGCCTCCTTGCTTCAAGTCACGGTAAGCACGCCCCCTTCCCTGCCCCTTCGCTGTGACTGACAGACGGCTGTTCAGTAAAGCTAGCCGACTGCCGGGCATAAGTGCTGTCAGTCACAGTGAAGGGGCAGGGAAGGGGGCATGCTTACCGTGACTTGAAGCAAGGAGGCTGCTGCCCCCATGACTTCAAGCCTGACTGGAAAATAGCGCGGACGCAGGATAAAAGATTGTTTTTCATACTACTGCCTCATCTGAATTCAGTAAGAAATACATCATTAGAAACTCACTGCCGGCTACTTGAAGGTACTGCTGGCAGGTTGGGACGGCTTTTGGAGGTGACAGGTTCCCTTTAAAGGGAATCTTTGTAGCCCCAAATACTCCCAATTTTGGACTATTATCTACAGTAATACATGAGTAATACTGCAGATATGGAGTCCAAATCACTATTTTATATTATCCTATCACCCACTGTTCTGCCACTGTCATCATTCAGAACTGCTTTAAAATACAGTAAATTATCAGAACTGCTGTGCATGCGCATGAGTCCTCTCTATTATGTTAGTATGGCACAGCCAGTCCAGACTGTGTATTTTAGGGCAGCTTTGAGTGCTGACAGCAGGGTAAGTGGGGGAAGAAAGAAAACAAAAAATTGATCTGGTCTCCTTATTTGCAGTACTACTTATGTATTACTATAGATAATATCCCCAAATCATGGTGACAGATTCCCTTTAAGAATTATGAATGCCTCTGTGCTCTTGGAACTTTAAGTGCAGCAGAAATTTTTTGCACCCTTCCTCCTCATTGCTTGGTTTTTGCTGTGATATGCATTGTAAGATGTGAGACCTTATATAGACAGGGGTGTGTCTTTACAGATCATGTCCAATCAACTGAATTTACCACTAGTGTTGAGCGCGAATATTCAAATAGCGAATTTTTTTAGCGAATATCGGCACTTCGCTAATTCGCGAATATAGCGCTATAAATTCGCTATTTCGAATATTCATTTTTTTTTTTTTTTTTTTAGTTATATTCTTTTCTTTCCCACTTCCCAAAAGTAGTTCTTACCTGTCCTGAGGATTCCAAGCTTCCTGGCTGCTCAAGTCAGTGCCCGTTGCCGCTTCTGCCGACTTCCGTGCTCATGGAGCGTCCCCATTCAGCATGGGAACGTCTCCATATACTAAAATGTACTGTCGGATTTGAGGAATTACGTTAAAATCGCAATGCGATTAATTCAAGTTATATTAATCGCATTGCGATTACAACTTAGCACTGCTATCTTACATAGGCTAGAATTAACGAATATGGAATATAGCACTAGCAGTGCTAAGTTGAAATCGCAATGCGATTACTTCAAGTTAAATTAATCGCATTGCGAATTCAACTTAGCACTGCTGCTATATTCCATATTCGTTAACTTCGTTCATTCTAGCAAGCTGACCCATTATAAACCCAGCTCTAAGTTGAAATCACAATGCGATTAATATAACTTGAATTAATCGCATTGCGATTTCAACGTAATTCCTCAAATCCGACAGTACATTTTAGTATATGGAGATGTTCCCATGGTGATGGGGACGCTCCATGAGCACGGAAGTTTATGGTTGGCTTGGTAGAATTAGCGAAAAGCAAATATGACGAATGTATTCGTCATATTCCTCAAAACGAAGATAACGAAGTATTCTACATCTTCGTTTTAGCAACCTATTCGTCAACCTCGCTAATTCTAGCAATCAAATAGGAAGGTTGACTATAGAGACAGCTGTGTTAAATTCGCTATGCGATTTTTTTTTTTTTTTTAATAGAATAATTATATTACTTGATATAATTATTATAATTATTCTATTTATTAAAAAAATATATATTCACAATCGCATAGCAAATTAAACACAGTTGTCTCTATAGTCAACCTTCCTATTTGATTGCTAGAATTAGCGAAGTTGACGAATAGGTTGCTAAAACGAAGATGTAGAATACTTATCTTCGTTTTGAGGAATATGACGAATACATTCGTCATATTCGTCATCTTCGCTATAATTCTAGATATGAAATCAATAGGAAAGTAGCCTTAAGTTAAAATCGCAATACGCGATTATTTAAATCGCATATTAATCGCGATAACTAGAATAATGACGAATATTCGATTTCGACGAATTTTAAACGAATATTCTTTCGAATATTCGCGAATTTCGTCGAAATCGAATATGGCACCTGCCGCTCATCACTATTTACCACAGGTGGATTCAAGATGTAGAAACATCTCAAAGTTGATCAAAAGAAATTGAAGGCCTCCAAAGCTAAATATCAAGTGTCATAGCAAAGGGTCTGAATGAATACTTATGTCCATGCAAAATTTTAGCTTTTCCTTTTTAGTATTTTGCAAAGATTTCTAAAATTCTGTTTTCACTTTCTCATCAAGTGGGATTCAGATTAATAGGGGAAGCTTGATTTTTTTAAATTTTTGTAGCACAAATCTACAGCATAACAAAATATGAAAAAGTAAAAATGTCTGAAGACTTTCCGAACATACTAGAAAAATCTTTAGTATGTTCACATTCGTACCAACCCATAAAATAATTTTTATATATGTACCAACCCAAAAAATAAAGTTACAATAATTTATTATTTTATACAGTTTGATTTTTTCATGACCCATAAAAAAAAAAAATCTAATTGGCACCACTGGAAAACGTAATTCACCTCACAAAAGAAAAAAAATTAAAGCTTTGATACAAAATTATCAATAGAACGATTAAAAATGTATGGCTCTTGGAAATAAACAAGATAAAAACTTAAATATTGCTTGGTCTCTAGAATCCAAAATAGGCTGGGTGTTAAGGGATATAATGTGATATAAAAAATGGGGATTGAAATGAAAAATTATAATCTTATAAAAAGCCAAAAGACTGGACTACAGATTAAAATTATACGCAAAATAGACAAATCAGATAATACAGTCAATGAACGTCCATTTTCCTCAAAAATATATTTTAAAATTCTGGCAAAGTAAAACCAAGGAACCAGTTAGCATAGCTGTAAACTAACCAATCGCTGCCCGCGTGAAAATTTGAAGAGCTATCACAATATTGTTATGAATATTTTTTTTTATAATGGACAGAAATGGATTTACAATATTGGTCTTTTAACAAAACTATTATTTGATATGTTTTCATTTTAAAATTCTGTACTTCAGTTGTGTGCAAAATTTCAGTCCTCAACTTTTTTCCTATAATTTAAATGTATTGAGTATTTACTTATTAATTGTTTTCAAGCAATGATGTTATCAATATAATTAATATTTCATTTTGTAAGTATGGTAAGTAAATAGAGATGAGCGAACTTTAAAAAAAAGTCCGGTGTTCGGCGTTCGGGTTGTGGTAAGTCGCGCATCCCGTTATGGATTCCACTATAGCGGCATATGGAATCCATAAGGGGCGGCTGCCACCAACCCGAACTGTTGAACAGCCGAAGGACCTGGGGTGACGTCACTGTCATGTGATCAGTGCAGGGGGCGTGGCTCAGCACTGGATTTGATCCCATGCTGAGCCACGCCCCTGCACTGATCACATGACGGTGATGTTACCCCAGGTCCTTCGGCTGTTCAACAGTTCGGGTTGGTGGCAGCCGCCCCTTATGGATTCCATATGCCGCTATAGTGGAATCCATAACGGGATGCGCGACTTACCACAACCCGAACGCAGACTTTTTAAAGTTTGCTCATCTCTATAAGTAAAGTAACATATTAACAGATATGTAGACATTTGCAGCAATTTTCCTTGTTGCTGCAATGAACAGTATCTAAAATAAAAAATGAAGCATTTTGCATTTAGCTTTGACTAGTAACTTTTATTTGATATCCATTAAAACATATCAAGAGGATATAGTATAGAGGAGCCATAGGGACTCAGAACACATGTGTTCGGTATAAGAGCTCATGCACAAGACTGTATGAGTCTGATAACAGATTCACAAAACACAAAGGGGCACGTTTTAGATGCTGGTCTTAATAGCCCCCATCCCTGGTGGTGAATCCGTCGGAGTTATGAAGAGGCGCCTGCCTCTACTTAACTTCGGCGGATCATCCACCACTTCTAAATGTAAAACGGATTCCTTGCTGTCTTACATTTAGACTATTTTCTACACGGAAAACAGGTGTAGAAAATGGTAAATGAGGCGGGCCTGCCAGAGTGTCCCCTTCCCTACCCATGGCGTGCCCACTTTTTTAGACCTGCCTTGAGCGAGGAGAAGTTGCAGATAGCTGCGCAAAGGACCTTTGCGTTGCAATCTGCACCAGATATACGCCTAATTTAGGGGTATTTCTGTTTGATAAATGATCCCCAAAATGGACAAGAATAGGACATTGGACACATCTTTTTCGCGGGACCATGGATCGAACATATGGATGCGTAGATCTGTCCGCATCTTTGGTGACCCCAGGTAGTGCCTGATCCAAGGTCAATATACTTCAGACTTCAAAGATATACAAGGTCCTTAGATACCTTGTAGTGTGCAGTTACTACACCCTGAACTTGACAAAAGCAGAGGACTCACCCTAATAAGGGCAACCTTTAATCTGACACTGGATCCTAACCGTTAATATCACTAGTGCACCATACACACTGAAGGCTTTCTCTCCTATGCATTTTGCCTGTAAATTTAACCTGGCTATAGCCATCTGTGCTTAGATGCATGCGCATGCCATTACGCTGCAACTAACCTCCCTGATGAGCCACGATAATTCTATTGGCTATTCTTAGCCTGAAACCATACAGATATATAGATCTGAATAGAATCTATGTAATGGTAGGCAAGCCATTGCTTCATTGTTTAACATTTTTAGATATTTTGCAACAATAATTACTGAAAAGGTTCATTACGTGTTCAGGAATAACTGTTGCTAAACAAATCAAATATTTTCATATTGAAAAGATCATTGGTTAAAAAAGTGATAAAGGCTATGTACACCTTTGGGCACATTTTTTTTTATTATCGCATTGTACTTATATTGAGCTAAAAATCTTTTTTTCAATTGGTCTTTATTAAAAATAAGGAATCCTTTTTTGTGTACAGAGCTGAGATGCTGTAGTAGCTGCCTGTAGATTTTCTGTCTTTTCTGTCAGTTGGGGAGCTGATGGGGTCTGTATCTCTGCTCTCTGACATTATAAACACTCATTATAGCTCAGTTCTTATCTTACTGATAAGAATGTGGATTAAATATGACTAGAGATGAGCGAATCGACTTCGGATAAAACAGCCGAAGTTATGACTTTGCGAAGTCTCGCGAGACTTTGCGCAATAACTTTATAAATTAATTTGTACTGTATGAAACCATTTCCCGAACTCAGGTTCAGTTTCAAGTGGTACCTTGGAACTGAACCCGAGTTTGGAAATGGTTTTTTACAGTACAAATTAATTTCTGAAGTTATTGCATGAAGTCTCATGATGAGACTTTGCGAAGCAATAACTTCGGCTCATCTGAGCCAATACATTCTTATACTGTACGAAGCTCCTGCTTCTGCATGTTTCATCCAAGGTCGATTCGCTCATCCCTATTTATGACCTCTCAGTAGTTTAGAGATAAGTGTTATTAAATGATGGGCACAAAGTAAAAGCATTAGTTGCACAGTTAGAAAAACAGTTTTACCTTTGTGACAGAATGGCTCAATATTTTTAATAAAGGCGATCTAAAAATATGATGTTTGTCCAAAAATGAGTAAGATGCAATCATAAACAAAAATTGCCTCTGAAGGCGTACATAGCCTCTAAAAGTATATAACAAAATGGTTAAAAAGTACAGAATTCACACCTTTTTGCCACTTTCATATGGCAGTATTTCGGTCAGTATTTTTCTTCAACTGTACCTAAACTTACAGATTTATTAAAACTTACTATTAATGTGACTAAATGAATTTTGGTAATATGCTTTAATTATTTTTTTTCACTTTTCTTAGTGAAATGGGCACCTGAATTTCAGGTGCCTATTGTGGTTTACAATCCGTACTCCTGTACAGTGCTGTGTAAGGGAATACGAATTCACTGAGGTTGCACTGCGCACTGTACAGGCTGGAGCTTCATAGCACATCATTGCTCCTGCCTATACCAGCCCTGCTCTGCTAAAGCCCGACAAAGATAAGAAAATCGTTTAACAGTCCCACCATTGGGAATTTCACAATTGGGGTTATGTCAGGCTTTAGCAGAGCAGGCACAGGTAGAGGAGTGATGTGCTATGGAGCATCTGCCCTGTGCTCGCTCTGCTCTGCTAATAGCCTGTATTGATGTGGTATGCAGGCTATTAGATAAGTGGAGTGAATGGAGGTCAGGAGCTCCATAGCATATCACTCCTCTACCTGTGCCTGCTCTGCTAAAGCCTGACATAACCCGTCTATACCAGGCCTTAGGAGAGCAGTGCTGGTACAGGCCGGAGGAGCAATTTGCTATAGAGCCACTGCCTCTACAGAGCTTAGTGCAGCCTCAGTGAATCCTTACCACAGCAGTGTACAAGAGTATGGATTCCAAGGCCCAATAGGCACCTGGACGGTCCGCCCCTGACTATAATAACACATCTAATAGTGCTAAAAATATGTAAACTATGACTAGATTAGCAGAATGTGATGTTAACAATCACTCTGTTAGCAACATGTAAATATTCCCAGCTATAATAACATAGAAGAGTATAATATATAAAATGCTCATGATCAATTTCACTACCGTCCAGAAATGTAAAAGTAACTCCTATTAATAATAGAGGAAATGTCCACAATCTAAGGGGTGACATTCCACAAGCTGAGCCTGTAACAACACACATCAGGCAGGAAAGCCATCTATAATATAGGCAGACAGGTTATAACACTATTGTAACCTCCAATCCCTGCTGACGATAATAGCCGTGTACTGTCTGAATATAGTAGGAACTAGACTTCCCATGCCTTAAGTAGCTCACCGTTAAATGAGACATTGTATGTCTGGTCACCTCAACGCGCGTTTTGTGTAAGCTTCGTCAGGGGTAGACATCAGGAGGGGAAGAGGAGGAAATAAAGGTACCTCTAACGAATCCAATTTGTCCTATCTATCACATGTATAAAAGATGGTGGAGTATCTTTTGGTGCATGCTGTGTCCAAATCCCTGTATGTTTCCTTGCACGCATTGAGTAGCCATTGACAATGGGTGGAAGGAAACATATGCGGATTTAGACACTGAGCATGTGCCAAAAGATACTCCACCATCTATTATACATGTGATAGATAGGACCAATTGGATTCGTTAGAGGTACCTTTATTTCCTCCTCTTCCCCTCCTGATGTCTACCCCTGACGAAGCTTACACAAAACGCGTGTTGAGGTGACCGGACATACAGCGTCTCATTTAACGGTGAGCTACTTAAGGCATGGGAAGTCTAGTTCCTACTATATTCAGACAGTACACGGCTATCATCGTCAGCAGGGATTGGAGGTTACAATAGTGTTATTATAACCTGTCTGCCTATATTATAGATGGCTTCCCTGCCTGATGTGTGTTGTTACAGGCTCAGCTTGTGGTATGTCACCCCTTAGATTGTGGACATTTCCTCTATTATTAATAGGAGTTACTTTTACATTTCTGGACGGTAGTGAAATTGATCATTAGCATTTTATATATTACACTCCTCTATGTTATTATAGCTTGGAACATTTACATGCTGCTAACAGAGTAATTGTTGACATCACATTCTGCTAATCTAGTCATAGTTTACATATTTTTTGGACTGTTAGATGTGTTAATATAGCCAGGGGCAGACTGGGAACTTAAAGTGGCCCTGGAAAAAAAAAAACATTTTGTAGGCCACCGGGAAATTTCCGTGTAGGGTCTATGGCCAATCCACCGTTGATTACAGCATCCCCGGGTGTTCATAAATTGTAATATGTGAAGCATGTCTGCTCTTAGGATACACTGGTGGATCATTTGTATTGATTGTTGCTTTTAAGAATATTTAATACAAATTGGTATTTTTAAGGGAACATTATGGCTATATTATTTTTTTCTATGGATAATGTCATTTTGGAATAGCTTGTTCTTGGTTATTATGATGTATAGGAAGAATTGTATGAAGACACTTTCAATATTTTCAAATCAAAACCAGAAGTGGAACCTGCGGAGAAAGTGCGCGTTTTGGACATACTCATATTTTTAGCTTATAATTAAATATTCATACAAAATACTGACCAAATACTGACCATGTGAAAGTAGGCTTAAAACAGGTCTTACCATCAACAGAACTTTGTATTTTAGTTTGCAGATTTATTCTCAGAAGCATGGACCCTAGGTGGAAAATAGTTATGTTCTGTACTTTTAAATGTTTCTATAGCAAACCATGCAAGAGCCTAAAGGGAAAATGCATGGAAAACATTAATTGCATCCAGATCTACTTTTTCTTTCCAGAAACTCATAAAAATGAAACTTTTTATATGGTTTTTCGCAGCCCAATTAATAATAAGACACACTCTTATCAGCAAGAAGTTGCAAATATACCTTTCTACTATACTATAACCTTCATCCAGTGCAGTGCTTAAGGTTAGTGTACAGAATAGAAATATAACTGAGGCTCTAAGAAAGGAGAATTTACACATATATATGAAAGGACAGATGGAAGCAATGCCGTTTTTGTGTTAACATAAAATATCTTTATTGCACATACCGTATATTGTTACATTTACGGAAACAGCAAACGGTACAGTAAAAAGTAATATTAACAATACTGAGATGCACACAGGTCTGGAGAGGAAAGTATTTACATGGCTTTAGCAGATAAATGCTGGGTAACATTGTATTGTAGCACAGAGCTAAGATCTTCTTCTAGAACAGAGCATAAGCCTGTTCCAGCGGTATTATTTTACCTGCGGATAAAAAGAAGAAAAAAGTACTGTTAATGTTGTGTACTATATTACAGAGTAACACAGAATTGCTCCTTTATCTGCATACAGTAAGTTGTCACCTGTCTATTTGCAGTGAAACCTCTCTAAAAGACTTCCCTAAAACTGGATGCAAAACGCCTATCTTCTTTGAGAACACTACCCTCTAGAACAGTGGTCAGCAACCTCT
Organism: Bufotes viridis; assembly: GCA_033119425.1. NCBI lineage: Eukaryota > Metazoa > Chordata > Amphibia > Anura > Bufonidae > Bufotes > Bufotes viridis. The sequence continues at coordinate 211,177,300 of CM065589.1, read as the reverse complement.
GGCACTCCAGCAGTTGTGAAACTATGACTCCCACAACTCTACTCTTCTCAGAACTCATAGAAATGATTGGAGCATGCTGGGAATTGCAGTTTCACAAGAGATGGCGTGCCGAAGGTTGCTGACCCCTGCCCTAGAAGATGGCTTTTCACTACAATTAGCACTCTCATCTTAAAGATATTTTAGGGTGGGTTCACACATAGGGGGTCATTTATCAAACTGGTGAAAGGTAGAACTGGCTTAGTTGCCCATAGCAACCAATCATGTTCCACCTTTCATTTTTGACAGTTCCTTTGGAAAATGAAAGGTGGAATCTGATTGGTTGCTATGGGCAACTAAGACAGTCCTACTTTACACCAGTTTGATAAATGACCCCAATAGTTTTTAATGGCGTGTTTGTGCACTTTTGTGGTTTTAGTTGCTATTTTTTGCTTCAGCTCAACATGTTATCTGGGAAATGGGAAATAGGACACCCCACACAAGCATTTTATTTTATTTTTTTGCTATTGGCGTTTTTGTTTTTGTGTACTGAACCAGGTCCTGTTCCTAGCCGGAGCTTTGTACTGCCTGAACCATGGACCGCATTAAATGGGTTGTCTGAGTTAATTATTTTACAAGTCATGAAATGTATTAAAATTAGGGATGAGTGAATCAACTTCGGATGACACAGCCGAAGTCGATTTGCCTTTTTAATATTGTACGGAGCAGGAGCTCTGTACAGTATTAGAAAGTATTGGCTCAGATGAGCTGAAGTTATTGCTTCGCGAATTCTCGCGATACTTCGGCTAATAACTTCATAAATTAATTTGTACTGTAAAGAAATATTTCTCGAACTTGGGTTCCGTTCCAAGGTACCACTTGGTTTTATGTGAATCGACTTTAGATGTTTAATCCGAAGTCGATTCACTCATCCCTAATTAGAATGATTAAAAAAAGTTATACATTCTTTTTCGGACCTATGTTCCAGCACCTCCACGCTCTTCTCTTCCATGGGGCGTTGTTTACCTGACTTCAGCAGTGACAAGTCCAATCACTGGTCTCAATGGTGATGTGATGCATACCGCTGAGGCCAGTGATTCCCTACAGTGGTCACGTGGGGTACACGGGCACACCATCACTGCGGTCAAAACTTACATCAAGGCTGGAAGATACTGAGATGGTATTTATAACTGCTTTTTTCTTATTCTAATAGATTCCTTGCCTTGCCCTAATCCCAACTAATTTTCGAACTTTGTTATCTCTGATAGGCTGTAGCATTGTTTGGTGCATGTCTATATAATATGTTTGCTTAAAAAAGAACCTGTCACCATGAGATGCATTGCAATCTGCAGGCAGCATGTTATAGAGCAGGAGGAGCTGAGCAGATTGATGTATAGTTTTATGAGAAAAGATTCAGTATATTTTATACATTTAAGGGTCCATTCACACGTCCGTGTGTGTTTTGCGGATCCACGGATCTGTGGATCCGCAAAACACGGACATCGGCGATGTGTGTTCCGCAATTTGCGGACCGCACATCGCCGGCACTCTCATAGAAAATGCCTTTTCTTGTCCGCAATTGCGGACAAGAATAGGACATGTTCTATTTTTTTCGGGAACGCAATTGCGGACCCGGAAGTGCGGATCCGCAATTGCGGACCCGGCCGGGACATCGTCTGTCCCCATTGAAACTAATGGGTCCGCAATTCCGTTCCGCAAAATGCGGAATGGAATTGCGGACATGTGAATGGACCCTAAATCTTTGCTCGTTCTGATCTTAGTAGCCATGTGAGTAGCCTTCTCAGTGACTGAGAAGGCTGTCAGTCCAGTCACTGATAGGACCGTCCACATGGCTACTGAGATCAGAAAGAACAGAGATTTAAATGAATTCATTACAGGTTATCCTAAAACATTTCTCATAAAACTATATATCAATCTGCTCAGCTCCTTCTGCTCTATAACAAGTTGTCTGCAGATTACACTGTATTTTATGGTGACAGGTTCTCTGTAAACTCTCTTCCACTGAATACTCTCATACTGTACTGATGGACATAGGTATATGACCAAACCACCAATCACAATGGCTCACATTGTTCTCCGCAATCAAAATCGCCTTATCATTGCTGCTAGGAATTCACAGGGAAGTTAGATACACTTTTTTTTTCACAGAGAAACATGTATCTAAGGTAGCTTACCGGGGAATGTGTCATCAGAAAATGACCTACTGTTTAAATGTTTGTATATTAAACATATTTTTTAAAATCTTTGGTGAGTTTTTAAAAAAATGTCCATGTCACTATCTGTAATAAAAATGTGTATACTCCTGCAGTTTTCACGCTGGCCTCTTGGTCTAATAATTGGTCACAATCTCCCGTTCTGTACCGGTAACTTTTCAGTAGCCATTATCATTATCATCACAAGCCGAATTACAATGACAAGTAACACCTCTATAAAGATAAGACAGGATCCACCATTCAGAATAGGTGAAGTCACAGCTTATCGTGGCCTCTACAAAGAATGCCTAGAAAACGATTCCACAGAAGTCCCCTCCTGTCTATTGTGAATATGGCCCATGTGGCTACACTCAAACAACAGGAAGTCTTAACATATTTTAGACCTAGTGGCCAATGTGAAAATTATCTAATTTTTTTCCCATTATAGTGACATGGAAGGATTAGAAAATATGTTTAACATAAAAACATGATTTAATTTCTGATGAACCATTCTGATAACATAGTTTTTTCAAATAGAGAAATCCATCCATAACAGGAACATCTATCCAAATATGATCTTTTGGCATACCATATACATATCTCAATATATAAAAATAATGGTCCATGAACTTGGATCTCCACCAAGTATAGAGTGCCCAAAACTTCAAGCACATTTCCATTACCACACTTCCAAGAACCATTTTTAATCAATGGAGCCTGAGGTGTGAAGAATCTATACAGTATTGTAGCTCACTTCCTCTATAGACTGGAGGAGGTCCAAGTGTAAGATTCCCTTTCATTAACTGCAATGTTTTATTTTATGTACAGTTTATGCCAGGGATGGCCAACCTGAGGCTCTCCAGATGTTGCAAAACTACAACTCCCAGCATGCAAAGACTGCTTAAAGCTCTCAGCCTACAGCAGAGCATGGTGGGAATTGTAGTTTTACAACAGATGGAGAGCCACAGGTTGGCCATGCCTGGTTTATGCAATGACAAACACTGAGACGTTATTACTATCCAGTTTCTATGATTCGCATTTCGCACCTTGAAAACGGTTACAGTAGCACTGTAGAAAAGACTCAGAAGGAAAAGCACTATGAAAGTGGAGGCTGTGGACCACAGGTTATCAATATCATCATCTTCCTCTATGAAAAGTATATGGGCTGTTGGGATGTGATAAAAATAGTAATATTAACACTAAATAGTGCAAAAAAAATTGCCAGACATGAGTATATAAAATGAATAGGGGGACATTCACTGATCTGGACAGTAAACATACATTACATGCATGCACGTACATATACACATACACTGGTCAGTCATGTACCTAACATCTCAAGAAAAACATTTTCATGGGCAGACCTTATATTAGGTTTTAGAGTATGACCACACAGCGAAGTCTTGTCGCAGTTGTATCATGGCTGCACTGTGGTCATGTACTGTGCGGCCGTACAGCTACAGTGGGCTCTAATTAGGTTGCACTGTTTAGTCTGTATTGTTAATAGCCATAGAGCACCTTCTATACTGCATGGCCATTAACAATGCAGACAGACTAAGCAGTGCAATCTTCATTAGCTTACCTAGACCCCCTAAGGCCATATGGCAGTCTGATACTTGACCGCAACATGGTAATATTGTAACCACGACACGACCATACCATGTGGTCGTACCCTTAGAGTGCTAGGGTAAAATCAATGGTTGGTGGTATCCTAAATTATGGTTGCTTGTAATATTAAATTATGGAGTTAAGAATTCAAGTGTTTTCCTAACAAGGCAATAACACAATTATTACTATTATATATTTTTTTAACTTTATTTCTATGTATTTGCGATGTGAAAAGGCCTGCATTATAACCAAGCCACCAGTGTCCAGCAGATAAACTCAGTTTCACCTATCACCTGGTTAATATTTGGCCACATTTAATAGGTGCCATGGATGCACATGCCCATATCATTGTTTGAAACCATGTCACAGATTTATTATTTCAGTATATATTTACATATATATCTCTATAAAATTATGAACACCTCACACTAGTGCTCAATAATTTTGCTCCGATATTTCCTTATGAAGGTTTTTGTTGGTATAAGCAGGGTATAATTTTTGGTATATAATCTACTGGTTTATACCGCTATTCAATTAGCTAGAGCTCAAGTCAAATTCTTAAAATATAAAAAGGAGCTGCAGAGGTTTGCTTCTATTATACGGGCCTAGGGCCAATAAGGTGCACAGCAGCAATGCTTATTTGATAGATAAATTGATTTCTGCTTATCCTAAATTGTGTCCACATTTTTGGACAATATGGCCTTATCATCATCTGTCACAGTCAGTTGAGTATTGAACTCTTAGAATGTGCAATTCAAAGTGAGCATAATAGTAAGCAGCATACTCATCTTTATAAGCATTTGCACAGGGGATTCATTCAGTGGAAGATGTGAAGTTGTGCCAAATGTATTAGGTAGACACATTTCTGAGATGCATGGCTCCTGCAGCATAAGCATCCAGAATATTAGTGACACATATGGGGTCAGTCTAGATGGCCTATATTTATCAGATGAGGTGCGCAACCAACCACCATACTGGATCAACCCATTTTTTATAGAAAACAAATATTAATACTCTTCCATGTCTCTTGGTTAAATCCCACCATAGTTTTATGTATGTGTTCCTTGCTACATTTACATGATATATTGGCGGTGCTGACCCACCTCCAACTGATGATCAAACTATTAGCTATTAAGTAAGAATAAAGACTGCTAGATGGCCAAACTCCTGTGCTTTACATGACATCAGATGTATACAGGTGGCTGACTAAATCTTGCATGATATAAATAGATTTCCCATTTAGATGCTTTCAAGTTTTATATTTTACCCTCATATTCTGATTTAATTTGATTGCTAATTTATTATATTTATATATGTAAGCCATATAAAATGTATTTTCAAACTCTTTAAAAAAGTATGTGTAGGTAATGCTTTAGTCACAGACTAGAAAGTTTACTTGCTTGAAATGAACACCTCTGGAAACTGAGTATTCACAGCAGAGCACAATACTCACTCTTTGTAGTTTAATTCAAATAGCTTTTGGGTTTAGTTATATTTTTATGGTTAAACTATATTACACTTCTCAATAATCAGTTAGTTATATTGACTTTTAAATTGCCATCTCAGAAGTTTATAGGGTTTTTTTTTTTGCACCTTAACTTTTCCATCCTGGTCTGTTTTATGTGTATACTATATACATTATCTAGGTGTCTACTTCTAAAACTCCTATATGGACGTACAGTATGTGTACAGTATGCTATTATGGTTCCTAGTTCATAGATATGGTGCTCCAACTGATGGTTTAGGCAAAAAACAAACATTAGCCTATAGAAACCTTGCATAAGAATGGAAGTGCTTATGCAAATGGTGTCAGGTAATAGACTACATGGAGCTACACAAGAAATACAGCTACACACACACTCCACACATAAAAGCAAACATTTTATAGATTTTTTTTATTTCTACTTTTCAATATGCAGACAAAGTTCAATGAAGTTAATGTACAAAAAAAGACTAACAGACACCAAGATAACACTTCTTCCTCCTTCTCATTCCACACATGACATAGGGAATCACAAGAGGAAGAGATAGCAGGTCTTTCTGTAAGGACTGTTAATAGGAATCTGACATAACGAGGGACACATGCACGGAAGTTGGTTTACCAGTAGTTTTGTCAATGCTTCTCTGGGTGGCCTGAAGTGGTAATGCTTCATGACCAACCATACAGGTATAACTTGCTCCAGAGTTCCAGTCCTCTATGCTTGGTAGAGTCAATGTGCTATATAGGAAGTAGGATTTATTGACAGAAGAATAAGGCTCTTCCATAGGCTTAGTGGTGACAACATATCTATCTTCAACCTGATCATTCCTTGACCACCTTATAAATGCATCTTCTGGATAGAATCCCTTTGCATAACATGTCAGTGTGATAGATTCTTTATTATTTAGTTCATCTTGGTGCGGTCCGAAAAGATAAACTGTAGGTTTCTGAGGTGTCTGGCCTGGAAGCAAAATGAAATCATTATTAGTCTATATCATTAATGGCTTTGAATTGTTGATATCTTGAATCTGCTCCTGCCAATATTTGTTTCTGACTTGCGAATTAACAATATAGTATGGGGAAGATTTATCATCTCCCTACACTTTGCTTTCAGCATAAAACCGTGTTTTGCAACTCTTAAAACGATAACGCAATTTGCTTTTTTTGCCGCTCTCAGCAGTTTCCAAAAATGGAGCTTGGTGCGGGTGTTGTATGGCATGGCCTGGGTACACTCCAGAAACTGGCATAAATGATGGCTGAAATCTATGCCTCCTGCAAGATGAAGTCGAGTTTCAGTCTGGCACTCAGACTGCTGAAGAAGAGGCATTTTATTTGTGACAAGGCCTGAGCCTCATCATAAATGAAATGCCTTCTCCAGGCCCTATCAAGACCGAAGAAGCACACATGTGATGTCTCCTTAGTTATTGGGACAATGAATACTGCTAAATGTATTGGACGCCTCTAGTACAATGCATTGCTTTCTCTCTATAGTGACCTATGGATATTATTATATACAATTACAGTTATATAGTAATAGTAGTAATAATTACTAATACAGTGAAAATTATAGTATAGTTATAAAGACTTGAACACGCCTCAGTGGACAATATAAACCTTCAAGGATATGGAGTCCACTAGTGAAATAAAAAACAGCCTTTTTATGTTTTAGGCTTGTGGCATGTATAAGTTTTTTTATGGAATTGACTTTTATAGATCCATAGGAAAGCACAAAGATTTTTATGTCATGCTCTACATTATCACCTCATATAGTATGGTGCCTCACAGCAAAACCATACAGAAGCGCACAAAGTGCCTGCGTAATACAGAGCCACAGGGACTTTACGTGCTGCCATACAGAGTCTATGTGACAATGCCATGTGCAAGTAATCTATCTCTTAAGATACACATAAAAAGATTCATTCAGATATGTCTATTGTACATTTGGACAAGGCAAGATGATTATGTCATAAAACTTACTTTTATCTTTCGCCAGGATTACTTTCTTTGGGGATGTAAGGTCTGGATGTTTCACTGTGCATTCAAATTTCTTATTATACCAGTCGTCAGCACACACTGTGGCTATGGCCTTGATAGAATATGAACTACCTTGGAAGACAGGGTTATCAAGTACAGTGTCAAGTTTGCTTCCAGACCCCAGTTCATGCCAGGAGACCTCTAATCCATCTGTATTCTGCATATTGGAGATTATACAGGTGAGTGGTGCCTTTTTATTATAGAATATGGCCTCAAAAGGTGGAGGCTCGACAGCAACTTGGATAACTCCAGGCACAGCTGGTGCTTCTGCAGATATAAAGAATATTTCCTAACATAAGACATATTGTAAGATTCCATTTAGCAGCGTTAAAATCCTGACATGTTCTTAAATTAGAGGGAGATTTATGAAACCGTCTAAAAGAAAATCAGTCCTTGTTGCCCAGAGCAACCAATCTTTTATTTCTCATGAATTTCTCAATGAAAGCTGCTCTGTGATTGGTTGCTATGGGCGTATGATATCTTACGATTGAGGGTATGATATATTTCATAAATCTGCCCTTTAGTTAGTTTACTATACTAACCTAAAGGTATGGGATCTTTGAACATAATGAATCTTAAATTAACTTACCACAGGTTTGGGATTTGCTCAGATTCCTAGTGTCAGAAATTCCAGAATGTACTACATTACAAGAGAATATGGTGTCTTCATCCCATTCCTTCTTAGATACTGTGATATAGGAGCTTAGAGCAAATTTTCCATTGCCATTTTCCCTGACGCAGCCTGTCATGGTGTTGAGGGTTGTTTCCACGTGGTTTTTGAACCATTTCACTTTGATTTCCTTGGGAAAGAAGTCGCTCATGACACACACGATTGTGCCATTGCCATTCACATAAAGGTCATCTTTTACAGGAGCATGCATGGTCACTACTGGACTTGAGGGTTCTTCTGGGGCAGAAGTGAAGAGATTCAGTACATTTGCAATACAGTTATTCATGCAATCACACTTTCCTTTTCCATTTACAAATGTCTTCTACACAAAACAAGCTCAGATAATGGCCATCAGCACCCTTAGAAAACAGTAGTATTACTACATTTATTTTCAAGTATTTGGTTAATGACCAAATAAAAACTTGTAATGGAAAGGGGCTTACAAAAAATTACATTTCAAATTATATATATATATATCAGGAATAATGACAGGTGCCTCTTTTACACAGTCAGTGTTTGGTCAGTGATATCAATCAGTGCTTGTGAGCCAAAACCAGGAGTGGAGGATACACAGAGATAAGGTATAGGCCTCATGCACACGACCATAGTGACTGTCCACATCCGATCCACATTTTCTGTAGATTTGATGTGAAACCATTAGTCTCAATGGGGCCACAAAAGATGCAGACTGCACCAGTGTGCTGTCTGCATCCGTAAGTCTGTTCTGCGGCCTTACAAAAAAAAAAAGAACATGTCCTATTCTTGTCTGTTTTACGGACAAGGATAGGACAATTATGAATGAGTGAAAAAAATGGCGGCAGGCTCTCGACCAGTATCTGTGTTTTGCGGATCAGCAATTTGCAGACAGCCTAAGGGAAAGATCTTCACCTGTTTTGTGTTTTGAACCTGCACCTGGTTTTGGCTCACACTCACCACTGGAATTCACTGATCAAACACTGACCAATCACTGACTATGTGAAAGCGGGTATAAATTCAGGTATATCAGCCTGAGGCCCCATTCACACGACCGTATTTTTGGTTCGCATCCGATCTGCATTTTTTGCAGATTGTACACGGTCCCATTTATTGCTATGGGTCTGCCCCAAAAAAAAAACGCACACCGTGTGCTGCCCGCGTCTGTATGTCCATTCTGCAGTCCCACAAAAAAAAATTTGCGGACAAGAATAAGCATTGCTACAATAGATCCGCAAAAAAAAATGATGCAACGCGAATGGCACACGGACGTCATCTGTATTTTTGGCAGATCCGCATTGTGCCGACTGCAATATACATAGGGTCGTGTGTATGCACCTTTTCAGTAACAATATATGCCAGTCACACTTTTCCACTGGACATTGAACTTTAAATACTGGGTAGTTGGGTTGTAAAACGAAAAAATTCTGTGCATTCCAAGGCACTGAGAATATGGGGGTCATTTATTAAGACCGGCGTTTCGGTTCATCCGCCGAAGTTATGTAAAGGCGCCGCTTCTAAATCTACGTCAGCTACTTTGTTGGCATAGATTTAGACCATTTTCTATGGTGCTGCAATCTGTGCCAGCAATATGCCTAATATACACGTATAAATAACCCCAATACTTCTTACTAAGGGCTATGCTACAGGATTTCATGGACTACATGTTAAAATATCTTGAAATGATACATCAACCCAATATTCATATATCTATAAACAGATATAGTACTATTATATTAATAGGCACAAATCAATAGCAGTGTAAGAGACTATTCAGACATATCCGTGAACATTAAACATTCTTACCTTTATTACATCCATTGACAACTTTCACGGCCTTGGTGTTCAGTAAATGCTTTGCCATACAGAAATATGGATCACAATGGTTCCAGCTGTCAGCTGTCACTTTTATTTGTGAGCTGGCCAAATAGGTACCAGTGGATTGCAGGACTGGTTTGTATTTCAACAGGCCATTGGTAAAGCTCTTATTGGACTTATCGTTCCAGCTGAAGTCAATCGTTTCTGGAAGGAAATCTTTTGCCAAGCAACCAACGGTGATGGTGGAATCCTGAGACGTGCGGCAAGAAATGAGTGGAAAGAGAGATGGCGCCTGCTGTGTAGCTGAGAATACAAGCAAACAGTGGAAGGCATAAGTTCTTGGTTAGGAGGTGAAGCTTGGAAAAAGTTAAGAGGAGAAGGTTTGAAAAGCGTTTTGTTCAAGTTAGTTGTAAATCACGACTTATAGTTATGTAAGTGGTAAGGAAAGAACTTCAAAGGACAGATTGATCATTTGGTTAGTAGTAAGGACTCATTACATTTATAGACAATATTATATATGGATATATGAGCACTGCACCAGATGAAGGGTTGAAATTACTGAGAAATGATACTAAAATGCAGTCAGGAGATAACACCATGTTTTAGCAGATGACGTTATACATGTATACTTGTGCCTGCATTAGACATTTTTAAGGCTTCTTGTATATTGTAAGATTCTTCTCCAATTATATCCTCTAGCAGTATATCATTATACAGTCCATAGGTCTTCTCTGTTAAGTATATTGTGTACTGACTCTCCCAACACCATATGTTAGAGGACAAGCAGGGTTCACTATAGTAAGACCTGGACAAATATCCAGATTATAAAGTTTATTTCTCTTACTTACAGACATGGGCGTAGCAATAGGGGGTGCAGAGGTAGCAGTCGCTACCGGGCCCAGGAGCCTAAGGGGGCCCATAGAACCTTGTGCTGCATAGGAAGACACACAAAGCACTGAGGGAAGGGGGGTCCAAGCTGAACTCTGGCACCAGGGCCCATGAGCCGTTAGCTACGCCCCTGCTTACAGACCACATTATTAGGCCACTATCACACAGTCAGTGATTTCCATCAGTAATTGTGAGCCAAAGCCAGGAGTAAAGACCACACAGAGATCAGGTATGCTGGAAAGATTTGCCCCGGTTCTATGTTTCTGACCTGGTTTTGGCTTACAATAACTGATGGAAATCACTAATCAAACACTGACTGTATGAAAGCCGGCTAAGAGTATTCTTCCTAAACTTTCTATTGGGCCTGCTAGGCTAGAGTTCTGTTCACATCTATGTCTGCTCTGTTACAGGAGCAGAACAATGAGAATGAACAGTGCAGATGTGAATAGCGCCTTAAACTGAGCAAACGTGTTCAGTTATTATTTCCCTAGCTAAATATCTAAATTGACATACACTTTTGTGAATACTGAATGTAGTTTCATTGTGCATATTCCCAATGTAGTTCTATGTGAAAAACCCTTTATCTTCAGAGAGCAGATCATTGGATCTTAGATCTGTATGGTCTTCAGTCTAATACAAGGTAACAGCCTACATAAATGACATCTCCTCATGTTTTTTATACATATTATTGCATCACAAATTAACACTTTATATGTCCAAATCCTCCGGAGCCTTGCCATGTGCTCATTGATCCACTATGTACTTAGATTTAAGAGCTACATTATGTTCTGTTCTCCGTACAGCACATATGGCAGTAGACAAGGCCATACCTGCCCCGGATCTTTGTCATAGCAAATGCATACTTATACATAGTGGAGCTGATATAAGGATAAGAAGAGAACTCTATACCAGTGAAATACATGTATGGCATTATCAGCACTAGACACGTTTAACACTACATTTTTACGTTAGCTTTATCACACCATTGTATTGTATGAGACCATGCACTTATATTGACTAGATTATGTAATATAATGCTATGTATTCTAGTAGGACATTTTGTTCTGATGAGCTTCTGCAGTCCCATCTAAGCATCTTACTGGGCTACACAATTTTCCTGTTCAGCTATACTCTAACCCCCTACTCATTCTGTTTAGACTGCACCCATACATTTCATGCTGTATGCTCATCCATTGTGTATGAATATGCTTCTGTACTGTACCACATGCTTTCTACCCAGCTGTTCTCAATCTGCCATTATACTTTACCATGCGTGCATTGAACTCAACTGTACAACCTGCACTGACTGCTTTCTACCGACTTATACTGAACTTGCTATGTCTTCTACAGAGCTATACTTCACAAGAGATACTTTCCACTGTGCTATACTATACTAACTATGCTTTCTACTTAGCTATACTGTACTAAGAGATACTGTACTAGATATGCTTTTTTACTGAGCTCTACTGTACTAGCTATGTTTTCTACTGAGCTATACTGTACTTGTTATGCTTCTACTGAGCTACACTGTATTAGCTATGATTTTTACTGAGCTACACTGTATTAGCTTTGATTTCTACTGAGGTACACAGTACTAGCTATGATTTTTACTGAGGTACACTGTACTAGCTATGATTTCTACTGAGGTACACTGTACTTGCTATGCTTTCTACTGAGCTATACTGTACTTAGTTATGCTTTCTACTGAGCTATACTGTACTAAGCTATACTGTACTTGCCATGCTTTCTACTGAGCTATACTGTACTAGCTATGATTTCTACTAAGCTATACTGTACTAAGCTATACTGTACTAGCTATGCTTTCTACTGAGCTATACTGTACTGGCCACTTGTTTCTACTGAGCTATACTGTACTAGCTATGCTTCTACTGAGCTACAGTATACTGTACTAAGTGATACTGTACTAGCTATGCTTTCTACTCAGCTATACTGTACTAGCTATGCTTTCTACTGAGCTATACTGTACTAAGCGATACTGTACTAGCTATGCTTTCTACTGAGCTTTACTGTACTTGTTATGCTTCTACTGAGCTATACTGTATTAGCTATGCTTTCTACTGAAGCTATATTGTACTAGCTATGTTTTCTACTGAGCTACTGTACATTGCACTAGCTATAGGATACTGAGCTATACTGTACTAGATATATGCTTCTACTGAACCATACTGTACTAGATATGTGCTCTACTGAGCTATTCTGTACTAGCTATGCTTCTACTGGGCTACACTGTACTAAGCTATACTGTACTAGCTATGCTTTCTACTGAGCTATACTGTACTAGCTAAGTGTTTATAATGACCTATACTGTACTAGCTATGCTTATAATGAGCTATACTGTACTGGCCATTGTTTCTACTGAGCTATACTGTACTAGCTATGCTTCTACTGAGCTATACTGTACTAAGCTATACTGTACTAGCTATGCTTTCTACTGAGCTATACTGTACTAGCTATGCTTCTACTGAGCTATACTGTACTAAGCGATACTGTACTAGCTATGCTTACTACTGAGCTATACTATACTAGCTATGCTTCTAATGAGCTATACTGTATTAACTATGTGTCCTACTGAGCTATACTGTACTAGCTATGATTTCTACTGAGCTATACTGTACTAGCTATTCTTCTACGAAGGTATGCTGTACTAGCGATGTTTTCTACTGAGCTATATTGTACTAGCTATGCGTTCTACTGAGCTATACTGTACTAGCTATTGCTTTCTACTGAGCTACACTATACTAGCTATGCTTTTTACTGAGCTATACTGTATTAGCTATGCTTTCTACTGCGCTATACTGTATTATCTATGCTTTCTACTGAGCTATACTGTATTAGCTATGCTTTCTACTGAGCTATAATGTACTTGCTATGCTTTCACCTGAATATACTGTATTAGCTATGCTTTCTTCTGAGCTATAATGTACTTGCTATGCTTGCTTTTGAGCTATACTGTACCAGCTAAGCTTTCTATTGAGCTACACTGTACTAGCTATGCGTTCTACTGAGCTATACTGTACTAGCTATGCGTTCTACTGAGCTATACTGTACTTGCTATGCTTTCTACTGAGCTATACTGTACTAGCTATGCGTTCTACTGAGCTATACTGTACTAGCTATGCGTTCTACTGAGCTATACTGTACTAGCTATGCTTTCTACTAAGCTATACTGTACTAGCTATGCTTGTCACTGAGTTTTACTGTATTAGCTATGGTTTTTATTGAGCTATACTGCACTAGCTACAGTATACTTTCTACTGAGCTATACTGTAATAGCTAGGCTTTCTACTGAGCTACAAGGTATGTTGCTGCTTTGTTTTCTGTTGGCCTGTACTGGACCTGCTATGCTTTCTGCTGAGCTTTACTATACCGGCTATGCCTTCTGCTATACTGTACCTACTATGCTTTCTACTGTACTGTACCTACTATGCCTTCTGCAATACTATACCTGCTATGCTTTCTGCTGAGCTATACTACACCTGCTATGCTGTCTAGCGAGCTATACTGTACCTCCCATGCTTTTTGGTGAGCTGTACTGTATCTGCTATGCTTTTTGCTGATCTATGCTATGCTTTCTGGAGAGCTATACTGTACTGCTATACTTTCTGTTGAGCTTTACTATAACTTTTAAATATATTGTTTCTGTTATGCTTTCTGAGCTATGTTAGCCGAGCTATATGGTACAGTACCTGATAAGACATTTGCTAATCTATACTATGCCTACTGTGCTTTTAGTAGTGTATTTACTGCTAGCAATACTTTCTGCGAAGCTATATTGATATATTAAGCATTTATATACAATATAATTAGGTCACAGAGTAATTAGGATAACACTTTATATGCAGTATAAAAAAAAACATTATGTTAATGTAAATCTATGAAAGGGCAATACAGGAACACTCACAGGAAGATTCTTGCAAACCAATTAAGATAATTAATTCATATAATTATTGTATATAAAAACGTATTATTTATAGATGGCTATGATAAATATAAATATTCTGGATGAAAGACATGAAATACACTATGATTCACACTATAAAATAAGATAAAATATTCTAAAATTATATATATATATATATATATATAATATAATATATATTTAAAATATATATATATATATATATATATATTACTGTTATTAATTATTATTATTAAGATTAGTCATTTTTTATAACAATTAAGCAATTTAATATGTGACTGAAGTATATATGTTGTTTAAGATATATATATATATTTGCTTGATTTACTAATTTATTCAACTAGAATAAATAAAATATTTATGAATAATACTATTTCAATGTTTAATTATTCTTTAAAAATAAACGGACTATTAGAAGTTTAAGAAAATTTATCAGATAGAAATATGGGTTGGGCATTTTTTTTTATTCCTGCCAGATGTGAGCAGAGAATCACTGAAGTGTGACTTTCATATCTAATTTTAGATTCTGAATCTTGATAAGAACACATATGTAGGTTTCAGTTACCACCCAGAACACCTGCTAGTTTCACTTCCCATTTTTAAAGAAACAAAAAATTAAATCTGAAATCTTAGACGAAACGTTTTTCAATTATATCATGTATTTTATATAACAATAAATCTAGCATATAATTTTAAGCTTAAAAACATATTTTTTTTAAACTAGTAATTTAGTTTAGATGAATTTTTGTCTTGAATTTTCTTTATGACTTATAATTATGAATTGTTATATCTAATTATACTATAATTGTCTAAAGAAAGGCTACCATTCAAGACATATATTTGCATCGTATTATTTATCAAATTCTGTATAGTTAGATACAGTGTTTATATATATATATATATATATGTATATATATATTTTTTTTATATATTTTTTCTTATATTTAGAAGTACAAAGAAAAATTAGATGTTGGTTTATATGTCAAACATTTAGGTTTCTACGTTAACAAGTATAAACTTATCTTCAGCATAGTTTTATCCACAGTAGATACAGAATAGTCACATGATTACATTGATATTTGTTATCCCTTATAACTAACATTTTACTACATTTTAAAATATTAATCCTTATTAGCATGACACCTGAAATAATATATAATTTTCACCATCCAAGCGACCATTTAACTTATTTTCAGTCTAAACAATCAAAAGGTGAATTTTTCAGCATGGCTACAAAGAAAAATATAATTTTTACAAAAAGAAAAACTTTACAATTGCTGTCCATTATTAGAATTCAAAAGACAAATAGAAGTCTATAGATTTGTTTGACTTACCTGATGTTATTAGGACCATGGTCCCTGGTCCCCAGACATCCATAGCATTGTAGCACATTAATAAAATCCTAAACTAACACTATACAAAATTCAATCTAATATACAGAAGTTTACTAACTTTTCTATATATAAGGATTTCCACCATGACTGAGTCTGCCTAAAAAGTACTGACTAATTAGAAAATCTACAGAATTTTAAAACATGTTATATAGAAGATATTAACTAAAACTTCAAAATTGCAACAGTAAACCATCAGTTATGACTATTTCATGCTTACATTAAAAAAAAAAAATGGTTTAATACAAAAGGTCATGAAATTACCTGATGTGATGGTGACCATCTGTCCAGGTCCCCAGATATCAAGAGCCCAGCTCACATTGTCAACAATTAATGGGCTAACATTACATTATTTCCCCGCTGACACCCAAAAAGATTTAATATGATATCTTGAAAATCATGAAAGTATGATATATAGGGAATATTTTTTTAATCTGACTGTTATATAAAGCAGAATAAACTGTATCTAGGCATGATGAATCATTTAAATCCAATTTCTATGATTTTTTTAATGTTAAAACAAACTAAAAAAGTGTAAGTCATCACAATTTCAACAACAAGATAAGGCTGAAATGTTCTTACCTGAGGTTATGGTGACCATTTGTCCGGAACCCCATATATCGAAATAGTCACAGTGACACAAACAAAGGTCACTAGATGGCAAATACTGCTTAAGTTACTCTAATGTGTGTCTATTCAGTAACTTTTTAACTTTAACATTAATTTATAATTGAATCTATAAAATGGTCTCAAGAACTTTTGTATATAATAAAAAAATATACTGTAAATACAATTCTATAACTTACAGTATCTGTAATGGTAACATGTTAACAACAAAATCTTAACAAAAACCCAGAATTGTACAAATAAATATAAAGTGAGTAAAATATGTAATACCTAAAGTAACTTTAAGTGGGTGTCTGGTCCTCAAATGTCAAAGAAGGCATCACCCACCTAGCAAAATGTAATACTTTTCCCTAAAAAGACACTTAAGTCTTCTTGTTTAATAACCAACTTTTTATGTGCCATAAAACTATTTTGCAGGTGAAAGACATTAACAATATTAGATTATTTTATGTCACAAAAATAGAGAAATGAGACATAAGTTAAATATTTACCTGATGTGATTGTTACAACAGTGCCTTGTCCCCATATGTCAAATCTGTTGTACACATTGCCACGGCTAGCGTCTTGCTATTATTAGAACCTTTTAAGAATAACATACTTATGGAAATTTCTTGATACCCATGAGACATTGACAGCATCCCCTCTTCCCTCCCAGTCTTTTCTCGCATGGCTTTGAAGTGAAAGCTTGGTTCACACACAAGCTTTTATCTGTTCCCTAACCATATTGAGTTTTAGAGAAAAATTGGGAGAGGTAAAGTGCTAAACAAGCAAGGTATTCCTGAGGCAGATTTACTAATCCTGTCTAAAAAAATAAACAGTATAAGCTTAGAATAGAGAGTCTACTCCTGCACCAGATTTATCACAGTGATCTGGGCTGGATGATAAATGTGGTGCATGGCTAGACACTTTGGGGGTCATTTATTAAGACTGGCATTTTAGACATCGGTCTTAATAAAAGATGTTGATCGCTGGAATTATGGTGCAGACATCTTCATAACTTCGGCGGATCCACTGCTGCTTCTAAATGTAAGACAGCTTCCTAGTTGTCTTCCATTCAGACCTTTTTCTACACTTGAAACAAGTCTAGAAAATGGTAAATGAGACGGGCCTGTGTGCCTGTCCCCTTCCCCTCCCACGCCACGCCCACTTTTGTAAACCAGACGTGAGCAGGGAGAAGTTGTCGATTGTGGCGCAATGATAAAAGACCACCTTTTATCTAACTTTACACCACTTTGTGCCACCATGTTAGTAATTTTGGTGCACTTTTATTGTAAACCATGCCTCTTCCTGTTAAGCTACACTTTCTTATTAAGCAAGACACGATGGCTTACCATTTCTGGTGCATTTGCTTCATAAATAGGTCTAAACTTGATTGCCACATTATGAACTATAGCAACACACCAAATTTGGAGCATTTTATACCATATTCTAGGCACAATCACATTAATATGAGGACATTAATTTTTAGCATAACAGGTGATTAGGAATATAAACCAAGCTATTAATCATTTATAACCATCATTCACATTCCATAGTTTTGTAATTTATATCAATTATGATCTACCATCAACTATATACTATAATGTATATTGTCATTCTAATTCACCAATTATTAATTTTGCTAATTATGAATTGTTCACCAAATAACCATAAAGGGACACGCATTACAATTTCACAAACTTTATTAGTTGATAAAAGACCAACAACATACACAATATCAATATAAAAATAATTATATATGGCAGCAATACAGATAGTGGCCAAGACATGTGGCTCCCCTCCCACACACAGAAAGCACCGATAATTCTCCTATATAAGGTAAAAAAAAACTTCTACAAGGGGCGCTTGAGAAAGCGGAGCGAAACGTACGTCGGGGTGGGCTCTCCTCTCTGCAATAGAAACCCGTGTTCTCCTCTTCAAGTGTCCCTCAGGTATACATTTATGGAACATATATGCCTCCTTGTTGCAGTGTTTGTGTGGTTTATCCACTATATTAGCTTAAGTGGGGCTCTGTTCTACTATACAATTGTTGTATTGGGGATGTGTCTGTCTATGCCAGCACTTTTGTAGAAGGTTTTTTTTACCTTATATAGGAGAATTATCGGTGCTTTCTGTGTGTGGGAGGGGAGCCACATGTCTTGGCCACTATCTGTATTGCTGCCATATATAATTATTTTTATATTGATATTGTGTATGTTGTTGGTCTTTTATCAACTAATAAAGTTTGTGAAATTGTAATGCGTGTCCCTTTATGGTTATTTGGTGAACATTAGTATAGTCACGCATCGTATTATGAGTGAGTAGCGTTGGCATTACTAATTATGAATTGTGCATCATGGAATTTATGAAATAGATAATTATAGTATACTGATTTATATATGAAGTAATTTATATGTATGAATATCCATTGTTATAATCATTCTTTTTTAACTATTAATTTATGGATATGGTACATGTCAGGATCTAATTAACAATAGCTACTACTATACCAGTACATCTGGAAACTTTTTAAGAGTTTGATTTATTTTATTATTAATTTTCCTCTTTCGTTAAAGTGTTTTATTTTTGTTTTTATATATACTTTTGTTCCAATGCATAAAATGTTACTATAGATCTAATTTGTTTTCCTGCAACAACAGTTAGTTGAGTGCACTCCTAACTATTTATTGGTTCAATACACATATACTTGTTCGGCAGTGGGTGTGCCGTGGAGTGTGCACCTGACCATTTTTTCTCAGAGTGGTAGAGCCACTGTACATTCAAAAATGACACGATAACCTTATACTGCAATTCGAGTGGAACTTTAATTTTAATTAATTTTTTTTAAAATCAAAACTATAACTGAGTGTTGCTAAGGAGAGACTGTCTTCAGTCTAAAGATGCCTGTATGTAACAAATCAGATAGGCAGGGTGATGAGTAGTGCTAGTTAGGCCACATATCAATGGGGTCAGGGACTGGGGTAGTGATAAGACATGGCTGGAAGCCTCTACATTTTACACACAGCCGTCTTCTAAAAACTTAAGACAGATTCCCCTTAGCAATGCTGTTAGAGCTTTGCAAAGAGGACTTTTTAGACCCTGTTTTCTAATAAAAAGAAACATAGTACTTACCTCGCTCCCCAGCACCCCCGTCACGTCAGATGCCCGCACGGCCATTGCTGCATCTCCCCGTCGTGCTGATAGCAAGCAGAGTCTCTATAGCATCGCGGGTGATGCTAGGGAGGCCCGTCCCCATCATGGCCTGCTATTGGCTGCCCCTGCTTGACGCCGAATGTTTTCATCTGCACAAAGGGGAGATGCAGCGGAGGTCATGCCGGTGTCAGAAGCGAAGCGGGTGCCGGGGAGTGACGGGTGCCGGGGAGTGAGGTAAGTTCTATCTGTGTGAGGGGCCCAGGCATTTTGGGGGGCATTATAGGCCTTGGATAACCGAAAAACAAAAAACCTTAATTTTTTTTTTGCCTCTCCATATTCTGATAGCCATAACTTTTTTTTATTTTTCTGACATCAATACCTGTTTTTTTTTTTTTTAAACAGCGCGCACTGCAGTGTATTTCATCGCACATATAAGACACCTCACCTGTTACCGGCCTGCAGAGCACCAGCTGCTAACCTGTCAGCACAGAGCCACAAAACAAACTGACAAGGACTAATGGGAGTTGTCTGGCTCACTTATATCTCTGTATGCCAGCACTCCATCCTTATACTTGTTATCTTTCAGAAAATTTTAAATATTGTAATCTAGTGGACACAGCTACATAAATTACAGTTCAGCGGAAACCTGTGCTACTTAACTGCCTGACAGGCCCATTTCAACCTCACATCCTAAAGGGTAGATTAGGTTTACAAAAACCTTGGTAGGAGGTTTAGGGCTCTGCTATAGACAGTTGGTAGGCACAGTCCAGGTATACACAGGCCATCAGAATACCTCAGAGTCATAGGGACAACTATGGTCAGCATTTGTCATCTCACCCTGACTCTATGTTTGATTTAACAAAACCTCTATGAAAAATAACTGCAGCTCTCACCCACACTTTGGAGACACAGGAAAAGATGAGAGATGATGTAGCCCAAAACACGTCACAGTACTTGTCTGCCATTGATGTCTGGTTTTATGGAAGCTAAATAAAGAAATTGCACGTGGAGCTGGAACCTTTTTTCTTTTTTAGATTAACAAAACTGCTATATACCAACTATTCGGGTAAGACTGCACAAATTTATATAGTTGAGAACGGGTGATTGTACTATCACTTGATGATATATATTTTTCATAATAATCCCTTGATATCTTAATGATATTATTAAAAGTTATACTGAGATTGTCTTTTCCAGTGTGGGTATGCTTCTGGTTTCTGATATTTGCCACAAGTACCCTTAGTAGGTGGTTCTTACCTGCAACAGTTACGTGTTGCCACTGTGCATGTGACCCACAGGGGAGATTCAAGACTAAAACATACTTCAGAGAAACAGACGTAAATGCATACATAGATACGAGGAGTTGTCACCATGACCCTTGGCTCAAGAACATCCCTAGTGGCCAATTTAAAAGAATGTCCCGCAATTGCACCGATATCGAAGATTATAGAACCCAGAGTCTAATATTAAAAGAGAGATTTTTAGAGAAAGGTTATAAGGAAGATACATTAGAAGTATGCAGGACAAAGATTGAGGAAGAAAGAAAGATCAAAAATAGTCACAAAAAAAGAAAAAAAGAAGAAAGATTTCCGGTACACCTTCCCAACACAGTATAGTACTGATGCAGGCTTTATTAAGAATGCCATAAAGAAAAATTGGTCTGTTCTAAAAAACGATCCAGTTATTGGTAAAGAAATATCGGCCCATCCTGACATTATATTTAAGAAGGCTCCCAATATAGTGACTCACCTTATACATAGTGCAATACCGCCAGTGAGGATAAAAAATGGTTCAAGTAAATTCACATGGTGCGGTTTTTGCCTGGCTTGCAAAAACAGAAGCTCTGGCAACAGGATCCAGTCCATTGAGAATATTAAAACCAATAGCAATGGACAAACCTTTAAGCTTAAAGGGAACTGCACCTGTGAAAATGAAGGGGTTATATATCTGCTGAAATGTCCATGCAGGCTTCAATATGTGGGGCGCACTTTACGCAAACTAAAAGTGCGCATCCAGGAACACATTAGAAATATAAAAAAAAGTTCTTGCTACACACAGTGTGTCACTACACTTTAACCACGTCCCGACCGCCGTACGCAGAATCGCGTCCTGGCGGCGGTCGGTTTATTCCTCCTGGATGCGCGGGCGTGTCCTCTCGCGAGATGCGAGTGTTCGCGCTCCATGCGTCCGGTGGAACGCAGTGGAATGCACCGCCGGACGCAGGAGAGGTGAGTCACCAGCCTGCCAGCCAATGATCAGCGCTGGCAGGCTGGTGATTTTTAAAATCACCTATGGAAAAAGTCAATCTAAGTTATATTTATAAATATCATGATGTTATAAGGGCTCTGTGACATGTGCTGGGTCCTTTTCATCGGTTGGACCCAGCACAGAGCACAGATCCCAAGTAAGTTCACCAAACACCACATATTAGGCCCTGATCACCCCCCATCACCCCAATTAACCCCTTGATCCCCCCCTGTCAATACACAGTGAAAGGGAAAAAAGTGATCAGTGTCACATTTGTGAACTGTCACTTTTTTTTTTCCACTAGGATTGACTGTTAGGCCTCTTGCACACGAACGTATTTTTTTTTCAATGTTTTGCTGTCCGTTTATAACGAATCAGTTTTTCAGTTTTTTTGCGTCCGTTTTGTTTCCGTTTTGGTTCCGTTGTTCCGTTCCGTTTTTCCGTTTGGCATATACAGTATACATTAATTCCATAATGAAAATTGGGCTGGTCTTCAAATTTTCAATAGATTGTTCAGCAAAAACGGAACGGATACGGAAGACATACGGATGCCTTTCCATATGCTTTCCGTTTTTTTTGCGGACCCATTGACTTGAATGGAGCCACTGAACGTTATTTGCGGACAAGAATAGGACATGGTCTATATTTAAACAGAACAGAAAAAACGGAAAAACGGAAACGGAAGGCATACGGAGACACTTCAGTATTTTTTGCAGACCCATTGAAGTGAATGGTTCAGTATACTGTCAGTATACTGAACTGAAAAAACTGCCAGTATACGGTCCGCAAAATACTGTCGTGTCCAAGGGGCCTTAGGCCTTATTCACACGTCCGTTGTGTTTATGGATCCGCAAATTGCGGATCCATAAACACACCTGGCCGGCAGCCCCATAGAAATGTCTATTCTTGTCCGCAATTGCGGACAAGAATAGGACATGCTCTACTTTTTTGCGGAGCTGCGGCCGTAAGATCGGCGGCGCGCTCCGCAAAAACTGACGCGGAGAGCACATTGTGTGCTCTCCGCATCGTTCCGTGCCCCATTCACAGTCAATGGGTCCGCATGTATTCCGCAGAATTGCGGAATACATGCGGACGACATTGCGGACGTGTGAATGGGGCCTTAGTCTTAGTTTAGTTTGGGCCCCTTCGGTAGGTAGTTGGCGTTAGCGCCCAGCCCACCGCACCGCAGTCACTGATTCGCTGATTAGCATAGCGCTAATCAGCATTTGTACTTTTACCCTGGGTTCAGACCTGAGCGTTCTTGAAATGCGCGTTTTTGCAAATAGGAAACGCGCGTTCGCACGCGCGTTCTTGTGATTGACTACTGTGGTGTCAATCACAAAACGCGCGTCAAACGCCCCAAAAAAAGCTCAAGTACTTGTTTATGCGTCGGGCGTTTTACAGCGCGTTCAAACGCGCTGTAAAACGCTCAAGTGAGATCCAGGGCCATAGGAAAGCATTGGTTTTCATGTGTTGAGCGTTTTACAGCGCGTTTGAACGCGCTGTAAAACGCTCAGGTGTGAACTTAGGGTTATAGTATCTGTAAGTGATCAGAACTGATCACGGTCAGATCTATAATAGTATTACTGTCACCTTAGCTCGCCTTCCACCCCAAACGCAGTGTTTGCCCGATCAGGCCTGATCGGTCGCCACACGGGCGTTCACCCACGCCCGCCCTGCCACAGTGACAAAAAAATTTTTTTTGTATCACTGCACAATCACTACACAAGCGCTGCGGCGATAAAAAAATCAGTTTTGATATTTTTTATCAATCGCAGCAGCTTCTGTACTTCGCTAGCCTCCCATTTGTAAGACAGGCTTGCTTTTTTTCTTGCATATTTTTAGGCAGAGATTTTTTCATCCACATCGATCGATGCGAATAGAGAAATCTGTGCCGTTCATTTTTTCTTTCAGCCCAGAGGCTGAACGGAAAAAAAATCTCATTACCCGTATGCTCAATATAAGGAGAATAGCAGAAACTCCTAATGCTGCCCATACATGTAATGATTGCGGAGACCCTCAAATGCCATGGCAGTACAAACACATCACATGTGACCCTATTTTGGAAAGAAGACACCCCAAGGTATTCGCTGAGGGGCATATTGAGTCCATGAAAGATTGAACTTTTTGTCACAAGTTAGCGGAAAGGGAGACTTTGTGAGAAAAAAGAAAAAATAAATCAAATTCCGCTAGCCTGTGCCAAAAAAAAAAATCTTCTATGAACTCGCCATGCCCCTCACAGAATACCTTGGGTTGTCTTCTTTCCAAAATGGGGTCACATGTGGGGTATTTATACTGCCCTGGCATTTTAGGGGCCCTAAAGCGTGAGAAGAAAAATGCGTAAAAATGCCATCCTAAAAGGTTGGAATTGGGGCCCCTTTGCGCATCTTGGCTGCAAAAAAGTGGCACACATGTGGTATCACCGTACTCGGGAGAAGTAGGGCAATGTGTTTTGGGGTGTATTATTACATATACCCATACTGTGTGTGAGAAATATCTCTGTAAATTGACAACTTTGTATAAAAAAATGGAAAAAGTTGTCATTTACAGAGATATTTTTCACACCCAATATGGGTTTATGTAAAAATACACCCCAAAACACATTGCCCTACTTCTCCTGAGTATGGCAATACCACATGTGTGGCACTTTTTTGCAGCCAAGATGCGCAAAGGGGCCCTAAATCCAATGAGTACCTTTAGGATTTCACAGGGCATTTTTACACATTTGGATTCCAAACTGCTTCTGACGTTTAGGGGCCCCTAAAATGCCAGGGTAGTAAAAATACCACACAAGTGACCCCATTTTAGAAAAAAGACATCCCAAGGTATTCCGTGAGGGGTATGGTGAGTTCATGTAAAAGTTTATTTTTTGTCACAAGTTAGTGGAATATGAGACTTTGTAAAAAAAAATCAATTTCCGCTAACTAGTGCCAATAAATAAAAACTTCCATAAACTCACTATGCCCATCAGTGAATACCTTAGGGTGTCTACTTTCCGAAATGGGGTCATTTATGGGGTGTTTCTACTGTCTGGGCATTGTAGTACCTCAGGAAACAGGACAGGTGCTCAGAAAGTCAAAGTGCGGAAATTTACTTTTTTGCACCATAGTTTGTAAACGCTATAACTTTTACCCAAACCAATAAATATAAACTTATTGGATTTTTTTTATCAAAGACATGTAGAACAATAAATTTAGAGAAAAATTTATATAGAAATGTAGGTTTATTTGACAAATTTTCCAACAGAAAGTGAAAAATGTCATTTTTTTGCAAAAATTTCATCAAAAAAAGTAAAATATCAAAAAAAGTAAAAATGTCAGCAAGAATGAAATACCACCAAATGAAAGCTGTATTAGTGAGAAGAAAAGGAGGTAAAATTCATTTGGGTGGTAAGTTGTATGACGGAGCAATAAACAGTGAAAGTAGTGTAGTGCAGAATTGTAAAAAGTGGTCTGGTCATTAAGGGGGTTTAAGCTAGGGGGGCTGAAGTGGTTAAACTGCATCATGGCAAAAACCCTAAAAGTTTAACATTCACAGGGATTGAATTAGTTAAACCACACTGGCGGGGGGAGGTGATGTGGTAGAGCAGATAAACTGCAGGGAAGTGGAGTGGATATACTGACTTAACACATTACAACCAGAAGGACTAAATGTCGAGTTTGATATTAAGTCCTGCTTGGTGTAATGATGGCATCCACCCCACGAGAGGGGCGCAATAGAATATGATAGATTACATAAGGAAAAGGGGGCATACTTAGGCCACTAAAAGGTGAATACTAACAGAAGATGAGGATAATCCTCTCACCTGGTGGAGGAATACACTGGATGAATGAATGGAGTAGTAAGATTAGGATTGGTGCATCGCAACATGTGACTATGGTAGGAACACACCGGAGGAATGAATGGAGTTGCAAGATGTGGATAGGCTGGCTATAACATGTGACTATTTTATGAATAAAACATGCGATTATAAAGAAGTAGTGAGGCTATATCTATTTACCATTTTGTGAGCGGAACATGGGATTATAAAGAAGTAGTGAGGCTGTATCTATTTATTGTGAACCTCAAGGTGGATTCTATGTGTAGAGACAATAGGGAGTGGATATATTGGTATTTTAGTGATTCTTATTGTTTTTACTTTCAACACATTGTTTCCTATCATGTGTATTAGATTATAATGAGAAGGGGGGAGGGGGGTGGGGGTTTAAATAGGACATGCCTCTGGATGTCCATAGATTTCGCCCCTGACGAAGCTTGAGTGCGAAACCCGGGCCTGGCAGCGGACTATGATTTTATACATGCGAATATTTTAAGCTCGTTTGTGAGTATAATAAAACCACAAATTGTTTAAATGTATCTCCAGTACTTCACTATGGTGTGATATTTTGGTGCTCTGCAGAGGAACCCAAGGGACGTGATTTGGAACCCAGAGCTGGGAACAGGGCCGGCGCTACGGTTAGGCGAACTAGGCGTTCGCCTAGGGCGCCGGCCTGCTGGGGGCGCCCTGATGGGCTCCCCCTGTCTGGGCTGCAGGCTGCAGCGCTGGGTGAGCGGCTCTTGAGCCACCCCCAGCGCCATTACAGGGGGGCCAGGAGGTGGAGGTCCTTCTTAAATATGGCAGAGCAGGTACCTGCTTACCCTGATGGCAGGTGCCTGCTCTGCCAGTAAATTACCGGAGCAGAGGAGGCGGGCGGCAAGGGAGGCTGTTCTAGCAGCTCCCCACTCCTCCCTCGCGCGCCCTCTGTGATGCCGGGAGCGGGAATATGACGTCATTCCGGCCCCGGCATACTAAACGGCGCGCTGGAGGACTGAGGAGCTGCACCACACTGGACCTCAGGGAGGTGAGTGTCTGCCTGTGTGTGTCTGTCAGTGAGTGAGTGTATGTGTGTCTGTCAGTGAGTGAGTGTGTGTATGTCAGTGAGTGTATGTGTGTCTGTCATTGAGTGAGTGTGTGTATGTCAGTGAGTGTGTATGCCTGTCTGTCAGTGAGTATCTGAGTGATTGTATGTCTGTCAGTGTGTGTCATTCAGTGAGTGTGTGCGTGTCTGTCAGTCAGTGTGTGCGTGTCTGTCTGTCAGTGTGTGTGCGTGTCTGTCTGTCAGTGTGTGTGCGTGTCTGTCTGTCTGTCAGTGTGTGTGCGTGTCTGTCTGTCAGTGTGTGTGCGTGTCTGTCTGTCAGTGTGTGTGCGTGTCTGTCTGTCAGTGTGTGTGCATGTCTGTCTGTCAGTGTGTGTGCGTGTCTGTCTGTCAGTGTGTGTGCATGTCTGTCAGTGTGTGTGCGTGTCTGCCACTGTGTGTGCGTGTCTGTTTGTCAGTGAGTGAGCGTGTATGTCTGTCAGTGAGTGAGTGACATGGCGGGGAGACGGCAAAATGGATCTTTGCCTAGGGCAGTCCAGTCTGGTGGGCCTGCAGCACGGTTGGAAGTACTCCTCGACTAAGCAGCGCGGTTCTTCATTTTAACGCATTGACAATTGGTGTGAACTGACCCACAACACTACAAGGACCTGCAGCGCAAGTATCTGATAATATTCAAGAGAACTACGTGACTAATTTACTTTTACTAGACATGTGACCCATTGTGTCTTTACCTCCCCTTTCCCCCCCTTTCTCCATCTATCCCTGAACTGTTTGCAACTGGTTGTAGCGACCAGTCATGTATTGCTTTACTTGTACTGATTTTGAATTATATGATGTCTTTTTGTCTATTCTTGTTCTAAACCAAAACTTCTGAAGTTCTGAAGGTTCTGCTTCAAGAAATCAGTGTACTGTGGAAACAGAGAAGACAGATATGTTGTTAGATATGATAGATCAAATATTAGGCAGCAGAGCCACTGTCTTATGGCTTCTTTGAAGTCACTTTTTTCCTGTGTTTTAAATGCATTTTAAAAAGCCATGCACTTCAAGTATTTTAATGTTTTTCATAGGTGTTTTTATTTAGTGTTATCTTGTACATGCATTTTTCCTGTTGAGAAAGGTGTTATTCATAAGCCTGTGGGGGAAGAATGTCATACCTAGAACATGATGCATTTTAGTAACCACTGGTACCATAATAGTATAGGGCAGACAGGCATGGATCTGCAGCATACTGATACGATATTCTGACCACATGGGCACTGCCCAATGCGGAGCAGCACCAATGTTGTAATTTCATATTTACAGCACCATGTAATGAATGGCACTTTGATAATAAATAATAATACATAGTTACAGAACTGATCTAGTGACAGAGATCAGCGAAAACCAATACTTTCTGTTGTTTAGGCCTTTGTATATCACAATCAAGAGGAAAAATTAAGGCTGGATCCCCCTTTGATTGTGCAACTGTGATTCCCTGTCATGTGATCTATACTAATATCTTGTATGGGTAGGCAACCGAGCTTCCATTAAAATACGCCAGATTTCACTGATTAGGATACCTTATGTTAGGACATACTAAGAAATCAGGTAACTATAACCTTTCTACTTATAAGTACACAAGGTAATGTACTTGCATTAATGTGTATATGCAGTAGGGCTGCATGATATGGGAATTTTGTGTGATTGCGATTAGAGCCCTAAAAATTGCGATAACGATATGCGATGCGATATTTTAAGGGAATTGTGCTAGAGGTCTATTTGCTTGGATTTTCAAGGCAAAAGCACACACAGATGACTGATTATGCTGAAATGTAGTTATACTTAACTCAAGAACTCAAATACACAGTGTTTTTAAAATAAAACATCTTTTACTAAATTAAATAACATATTTGTATTACTGCAAAAGTACAAAATACAAAACTTGCCATTTTCTTAATAGCACTGCACAGAACAGATGAATAGAATAGATATAAGAACATGTGTTCATTAAAATAACGACCTGCCCCCAGCCCCTCCTCCCTCCCCGCACTGTAACTAATGTATCGCGGCCGCGCTGTGCAGCATAGCCTCAGTGTCAGCCATGTAAAAAGTCAACCATCGCTTTAAAAATACGGTAATAAAATTGCAGCATTTTTGGGTCGGCCAATTGGCGATTGCTATATGGCGATTTAACGCGATACCGATTGCTTTGGCGACATATTGTGCAGGCCTTATATGCAGGTATATAATTGTATAACATTATACATTATTAAAAATGTATCAAAATTCCACTAAGAGATAAAATACTGTACAATGCATCTGGAAAGTCTTCCGACCCTTTAAATTTTTTCACATTTTGTTATGTTGCATGCTAAAATAAAAAAATAAAAAAATTTCCCCATCAATCTGAACTCAATACCTCCTAATAAGAAAGTGAAAACTGAATGTTAGAAAACTTAAAAGATTTATTAAAACAGAAAAAATAAAATTTTGCATTCAGAAATCTTCCTACGGTATGAAATTTAGCTCTGGGGGTTCCCATTTCTTTTGATTATCTTTGAGATGTTTGCACACCTTGACTGGAGTCCACTTATGAAAAATTCAGTCGATTGGCCATGATTTGGAAAACACACCCCTGTCTATATAAAGTCTCACAACTGACAATGCATATCAGAGAAGAACCAAGCCATGACGAGGAATGAACTGCCTGTAGAGATCAGAGACAGAATTGTTTGGAAGCACAGATCTGGAGAAGGCTTTCTGCTGCACTGAAAGTTCCCAAGAGCACATTAGCCTCCATAGGTCTTTAATGGAAGAAGTTTGGAACAACCAGGACTGTTCCTAGAGCTGGCTGCCTCACCATATTAGTAAATGAACAGGGTAGAAGGGCCTTGGTAAGAGAAGGGAGCAAGACGCCAGTGACCACTTGAAACCAAGATTTAACTTTTTGGCCTCAATTCTCATTTTCATGTTTGGAGGAAAACATGTACTGCTCATCACCTTCCCAATACCATCTCTAAAGTGAAGCATGGTGGTGACAGCATTGTGATGTGGGGCTGTTTTGCAGCGACTTGGGCAGAGAGACTGTCAGACTTGAGGGAAAGCTGAATGGAGCAAAGTACAGAAATATTCTTAATGTAAAACTGATCAAGAGACCTGTGCTGAGCGCTTACATCTAACAAGACAGTGACCATAAGCACACAGCTATAACGACACAGGAGTGGTTTATTGACAACTCTGTGAATGTCCTTGAGTGGCCCAGCACATGCTATGACTTGAACCCAATTCAACAGTTCTGGAGAGACCTGGAAAAAAAAAAACAGTCCTCATGCAAGCTGCCAGAGTTTGAAATAATCTGCTGGGGAAAATGTCTGAAAACCACCAAATCCAGATGTGCAAACTTTGTGTTATAATACCCAAGAAGACTATAGGCTGCAATCGCTGCCAAAGGTGCTTCAACTAAGTACTGAGTAAAAGATCTGACTACTTATGTCAATGCAATATTTCAGTTTTTCTTTTTCAATAGATTAGCAAAGATTTATAATATTCTGTTTTTCACTTTTTACTGTCATTATGAGGTATTCACTGCAGAATAATGGGGTAAAACCCTCATCTACTTCCTTTTGTATGTGACATCGTCCTTGTGGGTCCTCAACAGCCACAAGAGAGTTAGCAAAATGTGGAAGCTGTTCTTCTTCAACCATCCCTTATTTCAACAGTATGAGCATTTGGCCTGAGAATGTAACAAACTTCCCCAATAAACGGCCACTGCCTGGGATTCAAAGCAACTCATGCTCCCTGCTGAGGTATTCTGGTGCATGATTTAATCATTGACTGCTTTACACTGCTTCTACAATTGGTCCAGCATATGTAAGGTGAAATTTCAGTAAGTTGGAAAGTTGTAGATCAAGCAGTGCAAAAGCAGACTGTTATGTTGCTGCAAGTCCAGGAGGGTGTTGTTAGCCACATAAGAATGGCTGAAATGCTCACACACTGCCCTGTAAATGATCAGCACCTTCTGCAATCCACTATACATTTGGAGGAGCAGTAGTCTCAGGAGGATAAGCAGTAGCTGATGTTGATAATGACAACAATGCTGTGCTCCTTGTGGATGTGGCCTGACTGCAAGAATGATGACAGGGAGAAGAACACTCTTGTTCACATTGCTGTCCAGTTTGCTTTTTCCACATGAGTAGGTCATGCCACCTCATATACTGAAGGAGAGCCATAGCTCCTACATTTATTCTTGAATTGAAATGGCTTATTCTTGCCTAAAGAGCTTGCACAATGTGATAGTTTTATCACCCAGCACTGTGAGAAAAATTTGCCATACAGGAGACACTCACACAGAGCTACCACCAGCAGAAGACTTCAACCACCACAGTTTTCCCTGGCTTTCACAACTGTTGAGCCTGCACCAACAACAGCATCATCATCGTCTGTTCCCAAGCTAACCAGAACATGAACAGATCGGCCCCAGCAGTTTTTTTTATGTTTTGCCCATACATTGCCTATGTATTGCCACCGCCACACTCTTCTGATGTCACAACCTTCTAACAACCAGGATCTGGTTCCCACATCCTGCCCAACATACAGTGTCACTATCACATGGCTATCTGTTCCTCTACCACATGTCTACAATTGCCACTACTACTACCAGTAATACAGCTATGCATTTAACTCATGTCCTCCACTTCTTCCTGAAACTCCTCCTCATGGTCGTCCCAACGCTGGCCGTTCTTATACAACGCATCAACAGAAGGAATATCTGGAATAATCTTCCTTAGCGCCCACTGTGTTTTGCTTTAGGTGAAAAAAAGGTGCTCCACTAGGAACATCTTTTTCTCCCCTAAAATTAACTGTTAAAAGGGTTGTCCAGTTTCTATTACTTGCTGCACATGTGTTGGTAACAGCACATGCATACAGCAAGTAAGAACCATTATTTAACTTTAATATAATATGAATAATTCATGTTTTCATGCAGGGACGCTGACCTTCATGCTGGAACTGCCCTGGGAACATGGCCACTGATGAAGAGTTCCGTCATTCAGTGGCTTCCATTCACTTATACTGGGAATGGACAGGGAAACAAACGCATGTGCAGTCCTTCCTCAGTGTAAGTGAATGAAGGCTGCTGATCGACAGAACTCTACTTCAGTGGCCATGTTCCCATTGCAGAACCAGCATGCAGGTCAGAGGACTAGTGTTGATCGAGCAGAAAAGTGCTTGTTTGCTCGAGTAGAACGCTTTGCGATGCTTGGGAGCTCTACTGAGCACCCAAGCACAATGGAAGTCAATGGGAGAACCCGAGGCATTAAACCAGTCACCCCCTGCTCTGAAGAGGGAAGGGTGTCAGGACTCTAGTTTGGCTTAGGAGTCCCTGTTCTGACCCCATATATAGCTATATCCATATATTGAGTCAGTGCTTGGGGGCACCCAGTGTATTTAAATCTAATTTAGCCTGTATTTCAGAAACTTTTCTGCTGGGATTCGAACTCATGAGGCAAGGCACTTAACCACTCAGCTATAATAGCTGCATAGCCAGTTACTTAAAAAATGATATATGAGACTTCCACTGTAGAGGAATACTTACTACTAGTAAGTTTTCCTATACAGTAGAAGTCTCATATTTTATTTTAGTTACTGGCTATGCAGCTATATAATGTAGTGGTTAAGGTTCTGGGCTGTGATGCAGAATCTGTGAGTTCAAATCCTGTCACAAGCTTTTTCAGAAATATATATATGTTTAAATTAAGTTTAGCCTCTATTTCTGAAAAAGTTTGTGACGGGATTTGAACTCACAGCTTCTGCATCACAGCCCAGAACTTTAACCACTACACTATATAGCTGCATAGCCCATCTCTATAAAAAAATAAATAAATATAAGACTTCTACTGAAACTTTTTTGAAATACAGGTTAAATTAGATTTAAATACACTGGGGTGTCCCCAAGCACTGAATCCATATAAGGACATAGATATGTGGAGTCAGAGCAGGGACTCCTAAGCTACGGACTCACACTGAGGGATTCCCTCACTGTACAGCGATCTTATGCATAGAAATAGAGGCTAAATTAGATTTAAATACACTGACTTGAGCATCGCGCTCGAGCACATGGGGTGTTCGGCCGAACTGCTTGCTCAACACTATAGTATGTATGTACATAACACTACCTGTATGTATGTAAGTGCCAAAAGTTTAATACTGATTATTACTAGCTGCATGCATGTTCTGTTACCAACTCAGAGCTAACCTCAAAATAATTCTGCTGTGAGTGACACAGAACAACGTATCAGGTACAGTAGTCTGCGATAAACAGAATTTTTGTATTTTGTAATAAAAAATGTAAACATTTTTTAGAACGAAATGTGCAATTTGACAGAGCCTATTACAATGTAACAGTGAGTGACACAGAACAACATGTCAGGTGCGCTAGAGTTTAATAAATTAATTTTGTGTAAATTTGCCACTCCCCTATAAAAATCCACTACAATATGTGCTGACTTTCTGGAAAACGTATTGGGTCCAGTTTGGGACACTTATTAACATAAAAACTTTGCATTACAATAGAGATGAATAAACCAGTCAAGATTCTTTTTGAGTCCAGTTCGCTGAATTTTTTTAAAAGTTTGTTTCGGACCCCAATGTGAAGTTGCATGTATTGCGCAAAAAAGAGCAATCGTGAAAATAATGACCGGAGATTGCAAATTCTAGAATTCACAAATTTATTCCGAATATAATGCGAAAAATTCATAAAATATCGTGAAAACGAATATTGCCTATGCCGCTTATCACTATAGTTGGCAAGTGGCATTAGTGGAATGATGCAGGTCGCAACAGCAGCCATACAGAACGTGATGGATGGCAAGTGGCATGATGTAGGAGACAGTGTACAGCAGCTATACACAATGGAAGGTAGGCAGACAGACAGCAAGAGTGGCAAAATGGGGCACTGGCAGCAAGGAGAGGACTATGGATCACTTTCAGCCTGCCTGGACTGTGATAAAATTTCTGTATTGATGCAGTAATCACATACATTTATGCTGAACCTTAAAGGGGGTATCCCATGACTAATGTATAAAATAAAAATCAGACATCATATAGAATATGACAATTCTCGCCCCATTCATTGCTCTGCTAGGTTGATATCAAGCTGGCAGATCAAGGGGAGTGTCTTTTCTGCTGCAGCTAAAGGGGC
Organism: Bufotes viridis; assembly: GCA_033119425.1. Taxonomy (NCBI): domain Eukaryota; kingdom Metazoa; phylum Chordata; class Amphibia; order Anura; family Bufonidae; genus Bufotes; species Bufotes viridis. The sequence continues at coordinate 211,143,270 of CM065589.1, read as the reverse complement.
GTGCCCATGCTCTCCCTATCACAGCATAGGAGGCAGATGAAGGATCAAACTGAGCAAAAAAAAAAAAAAAAAGAAAAAAACAAACAGCAGGTGGCACTGTACAAATACATTTTATTGAATAACTTACTGGCTATGCTAAATGTTTAATTATATGAAATTACAAATATATTCAGATCCAGGTGCTGGTTTGAAAACTGTTGAATATTTTTCGTGGGACAACCCCTTTAAAAGAATTTAACCCACCCTCCCAAGAAAATCTTTAAATTTCAACCATGTAGAAAGTGAGTACAGTACATGGAAAGTGACAACTCAGGCATTAATGCCTTCTGCATCATCCAGGCTGTCTGTTGGCCTGTGAGCCAATCAGGGCAAGCCCTTCCCCAACTTCCTCTCAGGGTCATGTGAGAACCCTCCTTTTTGCTCCCTAGTGCTTTTTTCCCACTGACATGTACACTAAAATGGTGCTACGTGACATTTTTTTATGATTCATCCAAAACAAACCCAGAAAGATTCGGTTTCATACCTGTCTGAAAAATAGCAAAGTACTGGGTCGCTCATCCTTACACTTCAATATACAGTGACTATGACATGAAAAAAGATGACAAGTCAGGTACACTAGTCTGTACTTAATTTAAGAAACTTAGCAGTTAAATTTTCTAAAATTATCTAAATCTGTTTTAAGGAGCTAGTGGGACAGAATAGGGCAGAAATCAGAAGAACCTGTGCTATTGTAATCCACAAGATACAGCAAATAGAGAAGGAGGGAGCCTCAGCAATCCAACATTTCTGTACCCAGCCACTGCCAGGGAAATCTTTTTTTGCAATCCATCTGTTACTGAGGTGGTGCTCGGCGGCCATATTAGCCACTGCAGTGTACTGCATGTGTTCCAGCCAGCCAGGAACATCAGCCTAATCCTATTTTGTAGCTCAGTGAAGGAAAAAAAACTTTTTTTTCTCCTGGCTGCTCAAGTCCCCTCTATTGCCTTTTGTATGTTTAGGGGTGACATACTCCATTTGTCTAGCCTGGGATCTGTGGTGCCACAGAGCACTTGTGCATACAATGCACTAAACCGTATATTCCATTTCAGCTATCAAATAGTGCATCAGTGTATTTTAGTTAAAATAAAGTGGTCATCCTGATCCACCAAGCCTATTTTACACCGCCAAGATATATATTTGACATTTCTGCGGTGAAATAGAGAATCTGTGTAATTTTGGGGGAAAAACCGTATTCCTTGTTCACAAAACAGTTCTGCATATACCGTCCAATGACATATTTTATATTTCTGCATAGAAATAGTGCTTCTTTGTTTTTTATAGAAAAAAACGTTATTCAAGATCCACCAAACAGTCTGAAATACCCATTACAACCACCTATTTTACATTGCTGCTGTGAAATACAGGAGGAGCGCCCGGCGGCCCAGCGCAGGTAAGTACAATGCTGACTAACTAACCATGGCAGCCAGGACTGCAGTAGCGTCCTGGTTGCCATGGTAACCGATCGGAGCCCCAGCATTACACTGCTGGGACTCTGATCGGAGCTGCCGCTGCCACCAATGATGGGAGGGGGGGAGAGGGAGGGCGCACTGCCAGCAATGATTTTTTACTGGGGAGGAGGGGGATTGAGTGCGCACTGACCAGCGATAATTAATACGGGGGAGGGATTGTCGGCGCACACTGGCCACCAATGATGTTTAATAGGGGGATCGGCACTGGCCACCAATTATTGTTTGTAATACTGGTGAGGGGGGAATTAGGGCGCACTGCCCATTAATGATTTTAATAGTGGGGGGGAGGCGCACTGCTGCCCGGCGGCACCCGACCTCTGACAGGGTGCTGTGATCCGCACTATTAACCCCTCAGGTGCGGCACACAGGTGCCTCCAGGCAGCAGGGAGCCGGTATGTATGCGCGTGTTGGTATATTCTAACTTCAGCGTCCTCATCACCATGGGAACGCTTCTGTGTTAGAATATACCATCGGATTTGAGTTTTCACGATCTAACTCAGATCCGATGGTATATTCTAACCACCAGGCGTTCCCATGGTGACGGGGACGCTTGTGGGGAGGAGTATGCCAAAGGGTTAACGAATATGGAATATAGCTATGCACTAGCAGTGCTAAGTTGAAATCGCAATGCGAATACTTTAAGTTAAATTAATCGCATTGTGATTTCAACTTAGCACTGCTGCTATATTCCATATTCGTTAACTTCGCTCTCATTCTAGCAAGCTGACCCATTATAAACCCAGCTCTAAGTTGAAATCGCAATGCGATTAATATAACTTGAATTAATCGCATTGCGATTTCAACGTAATTCCTCAAATCCGACAGTACATTTTAGTATATGGAGACGTTCCCATGGTGATGGGGACGCTCCATGAGCACGGAAGTTATGGTTGGCTTGGTAGAATTAGCGAATAGCGTAATATGACGAATGTATTCGTCATATTCCTCAAAACGAAGATAACGAAGTATTCTACATCTTCGCTTTAGCAACCTATTCGTCAACTTCGCTATTCGCTAATTCTAGCAATCAAATAGGAAGGTTGACTTACCAGACAGCTGTGTTAAATTCGCTATGCGATTTTTTTTTTTTAATACAATAATTATATTACTTAATAAAATTATTATATTATATTATATTATTATTATTCTATTTATTAAAAAAAAAAATCGCATAGCGTAATTTAACACAGTTGTCTCTATAGTCAACCTTCCTATTTGCTAGAATTAGCGAAGTTGACGAATAGGTTGCTAAAACGAAGATGTAGAATACTTCATTATCTTCGTTTTGAGGAATATGACGAATACATTCGTCATATTCGTCATCCTCGCTAATTCTAGATATGAAACCAATAGGAAAGTAGCCTTAAGTTAAAATCGCAATATGCGATTATTTAAATCGCATGTTAATCGCGATAACTAGAAAAATGACGAATATTCGATTTCGACGAATATGAAACGAATATTCATACGAATATTCGCGAATTTCGTCGAAATCGAATATGGCACCTGCCGCTCATCACTATAGCTGACTGCAAGACATTAATAAAAAATTGAGTACTGTAGCTTTAAATATTGATGTACAACTCGTTCCTGTCAGTCTCATACCTTTGGCTTTAAATAACGGCACAAGCACAGAATCTCAGCTTCCACTTCTAGAGCACCAATTACGCATATGCCACTATGCTTCTGAACATTTGCTGCCCCAAAGCCAAATCAGTGCCTCTGCACTTGTGATGCTACTTGTAGCAACGACATAGGCATTAAATTGACAAGACCAGGTGGGATGTCTGGCCCTGTCAATCAAACAAGAGGTAAGCTCTTCTTTACCAGTGGGGACAGCCCTCACAGGTGAAGATTAAGAACTCTTGCTAATGGGACAAATTAATTTGTTAGAATCAATTTGCTCCTCACTAAAACCCTGTACAGATACCAAAACCCATATCTCTTGTCAGGGGCGTAGCTAATAAATCATGAGCCCTGATGCAAGAGTTCAGCCTGGACCCTCCTTCCTTCATTGCTTTGTTGGCAGGGGCAGAGAAGCACATACGTACTGTAGCTCTCCTGCTGCCTGAGGCAAAAATTGAAACGGCGCCTACCCCCTGCCAAATTCTTGACCTAAAGCCTTCCCTCCAGCTACAGGTGTAACTTGACCAGCATGCACTTTCTATACTAACCAAAGTTTCTTAGGGACCCCTCAGGCTCCTGGGCCAGGTAGCAACTGCTATCTCTGCCACCCCTATACCTACACCCATGTCTGTTGTGCCTATCAGAGATAGGCACAATACCACATTGCTCACTGATTAGTTTGCAACATGCACATTGCACACACAATTTATATGAAGCATGACAGTGCTGGCACTAAGGGTATAAATACTACCTACACAAGAGAAAGGGAAAGCTCTAAATAAGATGTCTTTTAAACTTGCTACCTTATCTCTTTGTTAACCAACATCTTAGGTGCTGGCATGCAATGGGAGCTTTCAAGTATCTAACCTGAGCTAAATGACTGATTCTTTATATGCTTTTACATGATATAATTGCTGCTGTAACTGTATATGTATTTCATCACTGCTATTATTCAGTAAATCACTTACTCACTTTGCTAATATTTGAGCCCATTTATTCCCATATCCCAGAATTCACAATGAAACAGGAAGGGAAACTATTAAAACTGTGAAATAACATATTTTCATTGGGTCAAACCGTTTTCACAGCCGCTCCAATCGTACCGGTCAGGCTTTTTTTTTTCCTGACTGCAGCAGTGCTGTACCTCTGTACTCCTCATGACCACTGCAGCCAGTCACTGTCATCTGCAGTTTTTGGTCATATACTGCTGAGGCCATTGATTGGCTGCATTGGTCATTTCTGTTATACAGGCACATTGCTGTTACTGCCAAGAACATGACATCATGAAAAAGGGGGATGGGCATACAAAGAGGGCTTGAACCAGTGAGTATATGTTATTATAATGTCTGTTTGCATTATTTTGAACTCAGACAATCCCTTCAAGGGCCAAACAGGCCTGATCATAAAGGGATTAAGCCATTCATGTTTAGTGTTGGGCGTGAATATTCGAATCATGAATTTTAATCGTGAATATTGTCACTTCGAGAATTTGCGAATATTTAGAATATAGTGATATATATTCGTAATTTCGAATATCCTAAATATTTTTTTTTTATCAGTAACCTCCTTCTTGCTTGTGGGCCAATGAGAAGGCTGCAATGTCTTTGTCTGAGCTTACCAACATCCCTAGCAACCAATAGGAAAGTTACCTACCCCTTACTAAATAAGAACCTCCCCAGCAGCCATTTTCTGCAGTATTTTGCAGTTCTGAGAGAGACAGCAGTGTTATTGCTGTGCTCTGTGCTTTACTGTGTCACATTACATTAGATAGTTAGTTAGATAGTTAGTTAGTTAGTTAGTTAGTTAGTTAGTTAGCTATATATATAACATAGATAGTTAGTGGGAGATAGTCACTGCAGGTTAGATAGTAATATAGTGTAGCTAGTATTCTGCTGTCTATACATACATACATACATACATACATAGTGCTGTGATGTCACAAGTTCACAACAATACTTAGTACACCAATCAGTAATATGTAGTCAGACCTGTTAAAATGTAAAGTTGCACATATTGCGCCAAAATATTCGCATCATTAGTGCCGATTTCACAATCGCAAATATATTGGAGCACTCTATCTGCATATAAAGCTATTGTAATGTTCTCCCGTGCCAACCATTTTCTCCAGTCTCAGGAAAGTTCTAGCAGCTCGAGAAATATAGCTATAGTGACCCACGTCTGTATTTTGCGCGCATTATGCAAATAACACATTGCCGATTTTTCGCAATCAAGAAAATAATCTCGAATTCGCGAATATATAACGAATATTCTACCAAATATTCGCTAAATATCGCAAATTCGAATATTGCGCCTGCCGCTTATCACTATGCAGGTTAAAAAAGGTCACTGTAATGTGACATAACTGTGGCACAGAGCGTTGCAATGCAAGAGATTACCATTAGTGATGAGCGGGAGGTGCCATATTCGATTTCGCGATATTTCACAAATATTCGATTGAATATTCGTCATATATTCGTCGAAATCGAATGTTCGGCATTATTTTATATATTGCGAATTTTACGCGAATTTATATTCGCGTCACGAATGAAACTTAGAGCTAGCTGAGTTGCTAATGGTTGTATTGCTAGAATATAACGAAGATTGAGAATATAGTGCTATATTCGTGAATTCGAGATATTCTCAATCTTCGTTCTATTCTAGCAATACAACCATTAGAAACTTAGCTCTAAGATCAATTCGCAACGCGAGTATATGTTCGCCTCGCGAATGAAACTTAGAGCTGAGTTCCTAATGGTTGTATTGCTGGAATATAACGAAGATTGAGAATATCTCGAATTCACGAATATAGCACTATATTCTCAATCTTCGTTATATTCTAGCAATACAACCATTAGGAACTCAGCTAGCTCTAAGGCTATATGCACACGACAGTTGTTTTTCTCGGCTTCCGTTTCAGTTTTTTTTGTGGATAGGACAGGAACCCATTCATTTCAATAGGTCAGCAAAAAAATGCTGACCATTCATCCGTGTGTGTTCCGCGTCCGTTGTCCGTGTTTCCCTACAGCAAAAAAAGTAGTGCATGTCCTACTTTTTTCTCATTTGTGGACGAGGATAGGCATTTATTACAGGGGATCTGTGAAAACAAAGGAATCCTCCAAAAAAAACTGATGGACCATCAGTTTTATTTGCTGATCCCGATTTGCGGACAGCAAAAAACAACTGTCGTGTGCATATAGCCTTAGTTTCATTCGCGAGGAGAACATATACTCGCATTGCGAATTGATCTTAGAGCTAAGTTCCTAATGGTTGTATTCCTAGAATATAACGAAGATGACGAATATCACGAATTCACGAATATAGCACTATATTCTCAATCTTCGTTATATTCTAGCAATACAACCATTAGGAACTCAGCTAGCTCTAAGTTTCATTCGCGAAGCGAACATATACTCGCATTGCGAATTGATCTTAGAGCTAAGTTCCTAATGGTTGTATTGCTAGAATAGAACGAATATCGCAATGCGAATAATTCAGGTTATATTAATCGCATTGCGATTACAACTTAGTCAAATTTGTGAGACCGTGATTCTCACATCCGACAGTACATTTTAGCATGGAGGCGTTCCCATGCACACGGGAAGTCGGCAGAAGCGGCAACGGGCATTGACTGAAGCGGGCAGGGAGCCAGGAATCCTCCGGACAGGTAAGAACAGCTTTTGGGAAGTGGGAAGACAACCAGAGAGCAACAAGAATTAACAACTAAAAAAAAAAAATACGAATATTCGAAATTGCGAATATATAGCGATATATTCGCAATATTCGCGAATTATCGAAGTTGCGATATTCGCGATAAAACTTCACAATTCGAATATTCGTGCTCAACACTAATTACCATAAATAAAAATAATAATTGGTATATGACTGAATGGAGATGTGTGTAATGGATAAGTGGCATGGGAATATCAACTAGGTTTTTGTACAGGGCTACAACACTGTGCTGCCACCCCCCACACACTAAAACAGAGCTGAACTAAAACCTAGTATATGTATGTGAAGAAGGAGGAAACTGAAGTGCTTTCACCATAATAATCTTAAAGGAGTTGTCTGCCCACAGGCAACCCCTTTTATATGGACACTAATTTTGTAATGGACCAAGAGGAATATATAAATGTCACTGACATAGGCACGCAACTATGTTCCTCTCAAATTAATTAATAAATTCCAAAATCAACTCAAGTTTAAAGATATAAAAATTCCAATTCGGTGACTTCAAGTCAAGACTTCAAGTCCTGTAAACATATTTAGTCCATATAGCTGATGGAGATCGGCGGTAGATTGAAGAATGACCCCACGCAACTGCCTCAGGCATGTGTGGTCTGTGCCCTGTGTGAATAAAGAGAGTATAAAATGCAATCAGATATTAATAACAGGAATATTAGAGTACATCAGCAGTTATACATTGTTTTGTGAGTGCAACAGGCCGTAACATCAAGACATACTACAGGCTTTACTGCATCCTTTACGAACCCAAAATATTTTTAACAGGAAGTAACAAAAAACACAGTTAAATTACAACCCTCGTTTAACCCCTTCAGGGCTCACAGTGTCCAGTATATAAAAATCCAACACACCTCCGTTTGGAGCACCCTCATCTCAATTCACTCAACATCATGTCCCTCTGTTTCTTCTAAGATAAGCCATTTTATGTCAAACACTTTGTGACCAAAATCTGAAAAGTTTCATGATACTCCTGTTTCAAGCGTTTTTTTTCCTCACAGTTGCACCACCCATTTTTTCACCACCGGTTTATTTTACAATCCAGGGGCAGATTGGCCATAGAACTTATAGGGAAATTTCGCGGTGGGCCGATGTCCAGGGGGCTACCTGGGCCCTACTCACGGCCGGCCTGTGGATGTATTTTGTGCTGCTGGCAGTATTTTGTGATGGACTGTGGTATTTGGCTCCACAATATGGTATTGCTGGCCATGGACGTGCACACATAGGGATGAAAGGGGGCTTGAGCCCCTGCCCCCTTCATCACCTGTCCCTTTAAATGCCCTCAGCTCACTGACATTTTTTTTTTTTACTTTTTTTTTCATAATGCGCATTCGCTCGGCCCCCCCCCCCACCCGGTTTAGATGCTGGCGCTCACTGTCAGGTGTCCTGTGCGGCGCAGTAATCTTCTATCAAGTCCAGACCCGCCGGCAAGTCACGTGGTGCGGGCGGCGCGCACAGGCAGTCTTCTGAGCAGAGAAGAAGAGCTGCCTGGCTGTGTGCGTCCACCCGCCCTGCCCCTGCTGTCGAGACAGGCCGCCTCGTCGCCTCACCGCCCGCCAGGAATCCGGATCCCAGTGAAGTGAAGTGAGTCAGAGGAGGGAACAAAACAGTGACTCTTGAGGGAAGAATGATGTCGATGACAGTTTCCTGCTGTGTGTGCTTGTGCTGACTTAAGTGACTGGGTTGTATTGTTGTCTGACTCTGTTCTGGCTGCTGTGGGGGCAGTGTGGGGACAAATTACTGTGGGGGGCAGTGTGGGGACAAATTACTGTAGGGGGCAGTGTGGCGAAAAAATTACTGTGTGGGGCAGTGTGGGGACAAATTACTGTGTGTGGGAAATTACTTTGTGGTGGCAGTGTGGGGACAAATTACCGTGTGGGGGCAGTGTGGGGACAAATTACTGTGGGGGGCAGTGTGGGGACAAATTACTGTGGGGGCAGTGTGGGAACAAATTACTGTGTGGGGGAAATTACTTTGTGGTGGCAGTGTGGGGGAAATTACTGTGTGGGGGCAGTGTGGAGACAAATTACTGTGTGGAGACAAATTACTGTGGGGGGCATTGTGGAGACAAATTACTGTGGGGGGCATTGTGGGGACAAATTACTGTGTGGGGGAAATTACTTTGTAGTGGCAGTGTGGGGGAAATTACTGTGTGGGAGCACTTACTGTGTGGGGCAGTGTGGGGACAAATTACTGTGTGTGGGGACAAATTACTGTGTGGGGCAGTTTGGGGACCAATTACTATGTGTGGGAAATTACTGTGTGTGGGAAATTACTGTGTGGGGGCAAATTACTATGGGCTGATTACTATGGGGGGCAGTGTGGGGAAATTACTATATGGGGGTGTTGCTCTAGGGGAGGCACTGTAGGGGCAATTCAATTATTTATGTGGACACTATACAGGGAATACTACCTGGAGCACAATATAGGGTGTTATTACTGGGACACTCTGGGAGACATTATAGCTGCTGTGGACACAGGGATATTTGGGGTAATTTATCAAACTAGTGTAAAGTAGAACTGGCTTAGTCGCCCATAGCAGCCAATCAGATTTCACCATTCATTTTTGACAGCTCTTTTGGAAATCCACTTGTCTTTTACACCAGTTTGATAAATGACCCCAATTATGTCTATAAGGGTCACTATTTTTTCAGCAGTATAGTACCTGGAACATTGGGGAACACCATGGGCGCAGTATTGGGAGTGGCAGCAGGATGACATTGTCGGGACACCAGGATGGGGAGGGTGATGGAAACATTGAGAAATCTGACTGTGTCTGTATTACAAACTCAGTAGAGGCGAGATGTGACTGAAAGAATTTGCCATGGTGGTTTGGGTCAGACGAAGGAGAAGAGGAAAGTGAAGATCTACATGACAGGAGATGTCCTTGGATGTAAGAGGTATGTGGTCCATCCCGCCGGCGGCAGCGCAATTTATTCACCGATACAATTTATTCAACAGTCTGCCCACTCACCAGTGCAGGGTTAGAGGGACAGGGTCCTTTAAGGCTAGCGCAGGGGCTGGACGTGCGTGACGCATGTCTGCTACGTCATGTGACAAGTGGCCTTTTTTTTAATTTAAGCCCCTGCCCTTCAAAATGTCTGTGCACGTCCCTGTTGCTGGCCCTGCCTTCATGTGCTGGCTCTGCCTTTCATCAATTTGGACCCGACTACAAAACAGGGCCACTTTTAGTTTTTTCCCAGGGCCACTTTAAGTTCCCAGTCTGCCCCTGCCACAATCTGTCAGTTCTTAGTAAAAAAAAATAAAAAATGTTCTAATGTTCTGCAGGCAGTGCATAGGCATAATTAAATGAACATCACTCTGCCTTAGGACAGCTCTAGCAAGTGATCTAGATGCTCTTTTTGGGGCACTTAAAGGGCTGCCTTCATGAGACAACCTATTTGTGTCTCCCTCTCTACCTCCCTCTATACCCAACCTCTCTCTTACTTTCTCTCCTCTCTTCCTTAAATTCAAAATTCACCAACATTTTTTCTCAAGAAATTCTGACGAATTTGAATAAAAAAAAAGAATTAAAAATACCCCATCATTACATCACCTCATTATACTCACTGATGATGTCACCGCGTGCAGCCAGCGTGATCATGTGGTGACATCTTTATGCTCACCGCAGATCCTTTGGCGGGTTTTCTTGAATCAAGACAGGAGCGGGCGGCCTCTCCACGGTAAAGTGGATGTGGTAAGTATAATTTATTTTTATTTTCAGCCACCATTTTAGGAAAAATTGAATCGTTACCACAAAACGCAAGGAAATTCGTTTTGTGGACAAGAATAAGTGGCCCGTTCCATGGCCAGCATCTGTGTTTTGTGGATCTGCAATTTGCGCAATACACAGCACGATCGTGTGCATGTAGCCTTAAAGGGATTATCAGTTTTTTGATTTTTTAATCTCTCCCTTACCCATCAGGACCTATAAAGGGAACCATACTTAGGTGCTCCTTGCTGCTTGGTTCCTGCTCTGTGGTCCTATGGCTGTCTTCACTGCTATTCCAATTCCAGCCTTTAAACTTCCTGCCTGGATGGGGTCACCTATGCTGCTGCTGCAGTCAATAACTGTATTCAGTGCTGACATGTTCCCAAGCAGCAACAACACTGCGAGGTCAGGGGCTGCTTGGGGACATGTCAGCACTGAGTCCATTCATTGGTTGCAGTGGCACATGTGGCTCAATCCGTGCAGGAAGCTTACATGCATAGACTATAAGTGCAGTGAAGGCAGCCCAGTAACCATGGAGCTGGAAAAAAGCTACGGTATGGGGAGCAAGTAAGTATACTTCCCTTCACAGTTTCAACTGGGTGGGCGGAATAAAAAAAAACTCAACCCCTTTAAGTGTTGAATAAAAATTGACCTTTTAGTGAACCTGTGGTTTTAAGTCATTTTAAAGAAAGTATTATGGAATTGTATAATGAGCAACTTTCATACATACTGTTAGACATAAAACATTAAATAGAGGGTTCAGTCCTAATGTTGGACTGGGGTTCCTTGGGTTGGAAATTTTTCCTCGGGACCCAACCCCTATATCAGGGCTGGCCAACCTGCGGATCTCCAGCTGTTGCAAAACTACAACTCCCACCATGCCCTGCTGTAGGCTGATAGCTGTAGGCAGACTGGGCATGCTGGGAGTTGTAGTTTTGCAACAGCTGGAGAGCCGCAGGTTGGCCAGCCCTGCCCTATATCATCAATAAAGTATAACAGGTTTAGAATCAAAGAAATTTACCTCAGTGGCAAGTGATTTGCTTCTAAGGCAGCTCCAAATGGAATTTTTCTCCTGGACCTTTGGGGGCAACTATGGTGTCAGAGATTGAGCCCACCAGAAGATCCTGTGGAACTCTGGTGGGTCAGTCCGACCCCGTTCTGTCCTACTGTTAAATGATAATTCAATTTATTCAAGGTGCTTCCTATCATAGCTGCTGTCCTGCCTCTTTCCAGTCAAACAAATTTAGATTGCCTGAAAAGTGTTAATTCTAAAAAGTGGGTATAAAAAAAATGGATATAGTTAATTACCTACATACATTTTGCTACTAGAATAAGCTCTTAGTACAGGGCCATATACACTACCTTTCCCTTTATTTAGCAGTTCAATTTCGCTGGCAGTGACAGCATCAAGGAGGAACAAGTTAGAACAAGAGGAACGGTTTTTGTATCACTATTTGACATAGTGAGCCCCAGTTATACACACTGACAAACACCAATACAAATAATCCCAACCCCAATCTAGCAGTCCTTTTATTTCACAGCAAATTCATTTTTGTTTAATTCATTTCCTAACAATTTTAGCAATTAATTTGTAACTATCCTACAACTAAACAAATCTCTATCAAGTATGAGATAAATGAAGAACATGTAATAAATATTGTCACTAGTACTGTATCTTTAATTTAGCAATTACACCTTCCACAGAGTCTAACACCCAAAACGTATACAGTAACTTACTAATTTATTTTCTGTAAAAATACTTAAAGTGCCAAAAATATACTTACTTCACAGTGGTGGCTTTCTTCCTTTTCCTGAGAACACTGTTTTGTCCATATTAAAGACACCTTTACATAAATTTCCCAGTACAGAATTGTGCCTAGTAAACGTACAAATGTATAGCAGCAGCTAGAAAAGAATATGTGATACAGTCTTCTATGTTTGATATGGTCCATGTGAGGATTTGCAGCACTCATTATTTTCTTCCTGTATGTCCCAAGGGCATAAAAAGAATCCAAACCTCATAATTCATTTCCTTACAAAAAGAAACACACCAGCTAAGAAATATGTTGACTGCAACCACTAAGGCAAGGTTCACATCATTTTGGGGCTTTACATCGTCAATGCAGTTCAAAACAAGCAAGGGTATGGTGACAAAATAAAATGCCAGCGACAGTATTTTGGCATACATTTAGCCAATAATCTTGGCATCCACTGGAAAAAGTGGCAATGCATTGTGTAAACCTAGTGTAAACCAAATACTAATTACATAGGTAGAAGCAACCGTGGATCCGCCGAAGTTATGTAGAGGCCAGCACCTCTTCATAACTCTGGGAGATCCACTGCCAGGCATAAGGGTTTATTAAGATCGGAGTCCAAAAAGACAGTTGGTAAAGTGGTGTGCAACAATGGTGCCAATCTGCTGAGGGCGCTGAAACAGGGCAAAATGACACGTGCCGTGCATGGCACACATCCTGAACTTAGTCGTGTTTCCAAATACCCTGTGTTCCAGGACGTCTTGCGGCAGGCCAGGAAAATCTCTGGCCATTTTAGAAGATCTTACACAGCCACGGCTAGTCTTATTGACATTCAGCGGCGACACAACTTGCCTGTCAAACGTCTGATTTGTCACAGCCCGACGCAATGGAACTCCACCTTGCAAGGGCTACTCCATCTGAGACAGGTCAGCAGGAGTCTGAAGAGAAGTCAGAGTAGGATGGTGGCTGGGGGGAGGAGGAGCAAGAAGAGCAGGCTTTCAGGGGGACTTTAAACTTTTCGGGGATCCCTGGTGGTGTCGGTGGCTGGAGGAGGAGACAGAGGACGACATTCTCCTGGGCCTTCATGCTCCAGTGTTTGAAGAGGGACCCCCGTATAAAAAACATAAAGGTTAACGACCAGTACTGGGTGGGAACGTACTTAGACCCACGGTACAAACACAAAATGGCGGACATGTTACCAGCATTACAGAGGACTGGCAGAATGCAGAATTTCCAAGCCTTGCTGCAAGAGATGATGTATTCTGCTGTTGTGGGAGCTGGCGGAGGAATTTCCACTCACAGCGAAACAGGTGCAGGTACGAATCCTACCACACCTGCCAGAAGAGGGAGGTTTGAAGATGTGTTGGTCACTTCGGATATGAGATAATTCTTGCAGCCAACCCATCGGCAGCCGCCCGCCTGATCCAGCCTCAGGGAACGCCTAGACCGACAGGTGTCTGACTACATCGGGTTAACGGCCGATGTGGACGCTCTGAGAAGCGAGGAACCCCTTGACTACTGGCTATGCAGGCTTGACCTGTGGCCAGAGCTGGCACAATTTGCCATGGAACTCTTGGCTTGCCCCTCGTCGAGTGTCCTGTCCTAAAGGATGTTCAGAGCAGCAGAGGGGATCGTGACCAATAAGTGCACACGCCTAGCTCACAACAGTGTGGACTACCTCACATTTCTAAAATGAGGCATGGATCTCGGAGGAATTAAACACCTGTGACGACCACGTGTAATTGAATTTCCTCATGCCAGCTCACACATATCCGCCACCACCCAGAACAAAGAATGGTCCTTGTCTTATGTATATATAGTATTTTGTGGAAGCAGGTATATCGCAGGCCTCAATCAATATTTGGTGGAAACAGGTATATCGAACCCCTTAATCAGTATTTTGTAGAAGCAAGTATATCGCACCCCTTAATCAGCATTTTGTGGAAGTGATGGCCTCAATCAATATATGGTGGAAGCAGGTATATCGCAGGCCTCAATCAATAATTTTTTGATGGAAACAGTTATATCAAACCCCTTAATCAGTATTTTGTGGAAGCAGGTATATCGCACCCCTTAATCAGTATTTTGTGGAAGCAGGTATATAGAACCCCTTAATCAATATTTGGTGGAAGCAGGTATATCGCACCCCTCAATCAGTATTTTGTGGAAGCAGGTATATTGCAGGCCTCAATCAATATTTGGTGGAAGCAGGTATATCGCACCCCTTAATCAGTATTTTATGGAAGCAGGTATATCGCACCCGTCAATCAGTATTTTGTGGAAGCAGGTATATAGAATCCCTTCATCAATATTTGGTGGAAGCAGGTATATCACACCGCTTAATCAGTATTTTGTAGAAGCAGATATATTGCACCCCTCAATCAGTATTTTGTGGAAGCAGGAATAAAGAACCCCTTAATCAATATTTGGTGGAAACAGGTATATCAAACTGCTTAATCAGTATTTTGTGGAAGCAGGTATATCACACCCCTCAATCGGTATTTTGTGGAAACAGGTATATAGAACCCCTTAATCAATATTTGATGGAAGCAGGTATATCACACCCCTCAATCAGTATTTTGTAGAAGCAGGTATTTCAAACCCCTTAATCGGTATTTTGTGGAAGCAGGTATATCACACCCCTCAATCAGTATTTTGTGGAAGCAGGTATATCGCAGGCCTCGATCAATATTTGGTGGAAGCAGGTATATCAAACCCCTTAATCAGTATTTTATGGAAGCAGGTATATCGCACCCCTCAATCAGTATTTTGTGGAAGCAGGAATAAAGAAGCCCTTAATCAATATTCCGTGGAAACAGGCATATCAAACCGCTTAATCAGTATTTTGTGGAAGCAGGTATATCGCACCCCTCAATCGGTATTTTGTGGAAATAGGTATATAGAACCCCTTAATCAATATTTGGTGGAAGCAGGTATATCACACCCCTCAATCAGTATTTTGTTGAAGCAGGTATATCAAACCCCTTAATCAGTATTTTGTGGAAGCAGGTATATCACACCCCTCAATCAGTATTTTGTGGAAGCAGGTATATTGCACCCATCAATCAGTATTTTGTGGAAGCAGGTATTCATAAACCCTAATCAGTATTTTGTGGAAGCAGGTATTCAGAACCCCTTCATCAGTATTTTGTGGAAGTGGGTATATCGCACCACTCAATCAGTATTTTGTGAAAGCAGGTATATAGAACCCCTTAATCAATATTTGGTGAAAGCAGGTATATCGCCCCCCTCAATCAGTATTTTGTGGAAGCAAGTATATAGAACCCCTTCATCAGTATTTTGTGGAAGCAGGTATATAAAACCCCTTAATCAATATTTGGTGGAAGCAGGTATATCATACCCCTCAATCAGTATTTTGTGGAAGCAGATATATCAAACCACTTAATCAGTATTTTGTGGAAGCAGGTATATCACACCCCTCAATCAGTATTTTGTGGAAGCAGGTATATCGCAGGCCTCAATCAATATTTGGTGGAAGCAGGTATATCACACCCCTCAATCACTATTTTGTGGAAGCTGGTATATCGCAGGCCTCAATCAATATTTGGTGGAAGCAGGTATATCGCACCCCTCAATCAATATTTGGTGGAAGCAGGTATATCAAATCCCTTGATCAGTATTTTGTCGAAGCAGGTATATCGCACCCCTCAATCAATATTTTGTGGAAGCAGGTATATTGCAGGCCTCAATCAATATTTGGTTGAAACAGGTATATTACACCCTTCAAATTTATTTTTTTGCCTCAACAGTTATATCACAACACAGGTATATCGCAGCCCTCAATCAGTTTTTTTCGGGGCAACAGATATATCCCACCCGTTGCAAATAGTTGTTCCAATAGCGCTTGTCCCTCTATATACCTGCGTTATCCCAGCAAAACCGCACAAAACTGCTGCACAATACAAATGCACTATAATATACATTCTATATTAGAAAGTATATTATAAGTATATCACACCCATCAGTAAATCACACCTATCCATAGCACACCTATACCAGTCCTTAAAAGGACTTTGTGGCCCTATTAGATAGCGTTTGGTGTCTCTAACAGTCTGTCCCTGCTCCACAAAGCAACCTCTCCCTACACTGGCAAAACACAGACTGCAAAATGGCTGCCAGATCGGGTTCTGTTATAGGGTGGGGTGTGTCCATGTGCTGAAACTAGTGTTGAGCGAGCATGCTCGGCTGAACACCTGTTCGAGTCTCCTCCTCTACTAGATATCTCAGGTAGTCAACTGTCCGTCCAAGCAGCAAAGCATGAGGTGAAACGCATTCTTTGTATCCAAATAACATTCTGAAGAAAAGGTACATCTCAGCCATTTTACATAATATCTTTTTTTATGGACCATGTTGGTATAACCTGGCTACCTCCTGTATATAATTATATATGTACAGCTGGTATAAGTTAGACATCTTCTTGTATATAGTGATATGGACCATGTTGGTATAACGAGGCTATCTCCTGTATACGATTATATATTTACGGCTGGTATAAGTTAGACATCTTCTTGTATATAGTGATATGGACCATGCTGGTATACCCTGGGTATCTCCTGTACATATTTATATATGTACAGCTGGTATAATTTATATATCTCCTTGTATATAGTGATATGAAGAGTGTTCGTATAACCTGGGTATCTCCTGTATATAATTATATAGGTACAGCTGGTATAAGGTATATATCTACTTGTATACGACTTGGGAGTCCAAGATGCATCCAGACCTCACCCCCATGCTCTTCCCGAACCATTTCAGTGGTGTTTCCATCAATTTCTATCCTTTTCCTATGAACCAGGCAGCCTCCCCTCTTCAGAGCAGGGGGTGCCTAGTTTAATGCTCGGGTTCTCCCATTGACTTCCATTGTGCTCGGGTGCCCGCGAAATTACTGCCGTGCGAACCGCAAGGCCATGACTTGTTTAGGTTGCCAGGGGCTAAGGCAAGGAAGACCTTGACCACACATTCCACCATAGCCTGCACTGTCCTGACACGAGGCTATCATGTATTGCTTCTTCAGCCTCATTGGATCAGTGACCTACTGTATACCATGAACATCTGATTGGCTTTCTGTTTGTGTCTTTATGTATAAACACTAAGAAAGGGGAAACCCAGACTCTTACGCTATTGACACCAATTCTGTTTGTGCTTCCTGTTTCCCAGCCAGTGAATTGCTTGATCCTTGATAACTTCATTTTCATTAGAGGAAGCCACTCTAACACTGTATACAGTTATACTTTCATTCACTGCATCAGTCAGTTATACTAAGGGCTCATTCAGATGACCGTGTGCTGTCCGCAAAAATGCGGATCCGTTTTTTTGCAGACAGTTCAGCATGTCCGCAAAAAAATGGATTGCATTCAGTTTTTTTGCTGATCCATAGACTACAATAGGGTCATGTCCTGATTTTCACTGACAAGTATAGGACGTGTTTCATTTTTTTTGCTGAGCTGTGCAATGGAAGAAAAGGGCCCCATAGAAGTGAATGGGACAGCATCTAATCTGCAAAAAAACGGATCCGTTTTTTTGCGGACAACATACGGTCGTGTGAATGGAGCCTAACTGAGATATCATGCTGGGTTTTTGTAGATGTATGTACCATTGTGGAAGTAGTAATCCCCACAGTGATAAAACCTTTAATAACAACAGGAATTCAGGTTGATAACTGCTTAGATTTCAACTAATGTTTCCTAGAGACAGCTGTCATGAGCTCTAAGTTTAGAATTTGTGGGCACATTGCCTTTATTTTCAGCATGCAAAATCTGAAATGTAGGGAAGCCACATCCTATTCTTGCTTCCTGCAATCACATGAATACAACTGAGTGATCATCTCAACTCAGAACTAAAAATATATTTGGAGTAAAGTTTTATATTCATAATAACTTGTTAAGAATATACAAATTGAAACTCATAATTCTAGACCTTGAATGATTCTTGAGCAGGAGTGTAATGCCTCATTCACACAATCAGTGTTCGGTCAGTGATTTCCATCAGTGATTTCCATCAGTGATTTCCAGCCAAATTCAGGTGTGGATCTAAATACAGAACAGCTGCAGATCTTTCCATTATACCTTATATCTATGAAGGCTTCACTCCTAGTTTTAGCTCACAATCACTTTTGTCTGCAAACTGAAGAAAATTGAAAAATAACGCATGCCATGCATGTTTTTTTCACTGACCCATTGACTTGAAAGGACCAGTCCTGTGAAAAACTGATAAAGACAGAACATGGTGCTACTTTTCCTGAACAGACAGATGGTCAGTGAAAAACATTGCTCGTGTACATATAGCCATTGAAATTAAATGGTCAGGGTTTAGTCCGGTTTCTGTTCATTAAAATAAACACAATGCATCTGGATAGAAAACTCGCTTGTGTGAAATTAGCCTTAGGGCTCTTTCACATGAGCGGATGCCGTGCGGTCAATCCGCTGCGTGAAACAGAACAAAGCCCCGTTCTGGACATGATTGATAATGATTGATAATGCTCCTTGCCTCATAAAGTTGTCACTGTGATTCTGTAGCAAAAAGGTCACAAAGAGGCAAGGAACATTATCAATCACGTTAATGCTCCGTGTCTCTGCTGTCCGGAACGGGGCTTGGCTCTCTTTAACGCAGCGGATTCCCCACACAGGATCTGCTCGTGTGAAAGAGCCCTTGAGTGCAACTGTTGTTTCGGTTTAAAGAGTCTTCTATCAAAGCTGTACCTGAGTGTTACTAAGGAGAGTCTGTCTTCAGTGTTTTACTGAGCACTAAAGATGCCTGTGTGTAAGAAGTCAGCTAGGCAGGGTGATGAGTAGTGATAGTTAGGCCACATGTCCTTAGTCAGAGACTGGGGTAGTGACAAGACGTGGTTGGAAGCCTCAGCGGGTTACACACAGACGTCTTCTGCTGACTGAAGACAGATTCCTCTTAGCAATGCTGTTAGGGCTTTGCTAAGAACACCCTTTACACCCTGTTTTCTAGTAGAAAGAAACATCCCTAATAAAGTATACACTGCAAACATTTTTAACATCTGTGTCCCTGTATTTAAAATCTGTCTCCCTACACAAGAAGGAGCTGAGCAGATATTCAGATTTGTGTAAAAAGATTTGGGATGCATTTTAATTTACAACTCTGCTCTTCTTTGCCTAGGAGTCAAATGCAGTGACTGACAGCCTTCCCTCTATGCCAGGGGTCCTCAAACTACGGTCCGCGGGCCACATGCGGCCCCCGAGGAAACTGATGTTTTTGCCGTTTCTCACGGCTCAGTGGAGACGTGAGGGAGCTGTGGCGGATGAAGAGAGGGAATGACAGTGTAGCGTGGTCGAGCTCTGTCTGGTCCGCTGTACAGGAACTTTTGTTTCCTGTATCCTGTACCCGGCCGGACTGACAGGAAGTGCTCACTTAGTGTGCGCTTCCTATCAGTCCGGCCGGGTACAGGAAACAAATGCTCCTGTACCGCGGACCTCACAGAGCTCAGCCACGCTCCACTAGGGGAGGGGGTGAGTAATGAATGAGCAGTGTGACAAGGTGATGAGGGAGGGGCGCTGAGAAAAAGAGTGACAAGAAGGGAGGGGAGTGACAACGGAGGAGGGCTGAGAATGAGAGTGACAAGGGAGGGAGGGGGCCTGAGAAATAAGTGACAAGAGAGGGGCTAAGAAATGAGAGTGACAAGGGAGGGAGGGGCCCTGAGAAATGAGAGTGACAAGGGAGGGAGGGGTCTGAGAAATGAGAGTGACAAGGGAGGGAAGGGTCCTGAGAAATGAGAGTGACAAGGGAGGGAGGGGGACTGAGAAATGAGAGTGACAAGGGAGGGAGGGGGCTATGAAATGAGAGTGACAAGGGAGGGGGCTGAGAAATGAGAGTGACAAAGGAAGGGGGGCTGAGAAATGAGAGTGACAAGGGAGGGGGGAATGAGAGTGACAAGGGAGGGAGGGGGGCTGAGAAATGAGAGTGACAAGGGGGGCGGAGAAATGAGAGTGACAAGGGAGGGGGGCGGAGAAATGAGAGTGACAAGGGAGGGGGGCTGAGAAATGAGAGTGACAATGGAGGGGGGCTGAGAAATGAGAATGACAAGGGAGGGGGACTGAGGAATGAGAGTGACAAGGGAGGGTCTGAGAAATGAGAGTGACAAGGGAGGCGGGAATGAGAGTGACAAGGGAGGGAGGGGGGCCTTAGAAATGAGAGTGACAAGGGAGGGGTCTGAGAAATGAGAGTGACAAGGGAGGGGGGAATGAGAGTGACAAGGGAGGGGGGCTGAGAAATGAGAGTGACAAGGGAGGGGACTGAGAAATGAGAGTGACAAGGGAGGGGGGAATGAGAGTGACAAGGGAGGGAGGGGGGCTGAGAAATGAGAGTGACAAGGGAGGGGACATGAGAGTGACTAGGGAGGGGGGGAATGATTCCCATTGAAGTACTTGTAAATATATATACTTGCTCATAGTTAAACTATAGTCCGGCCCTCCAACGGTCTGAGGGACCGTGAACTGGCCCCCTGTTTAAAAAGTTTGAGGACCCCTGCTCTATGCCTATGCATTCAGAGATAGCTGTCAGTCACTGAGTACTACTGCCCACTTATCTCTGTCACCAGGCTACCCATGCTCCATATTCTCAAACGATCTAAGACTATCAACATCCATAATTCAAACCTCTCACTTCCATCTCCAAGGCATTTCTTTTTAACCCCTTAAGGACGCATGACGTACCGATGCCTCATGAGTATTTCCGATCACAACAAGTTACCTGCTGAAATCACTCAGCAGGTACCTTGTTACAATGCCTCGGCGCCCCCCCCCCCGCCCCCGTATCGGTGATCGCTGCAAACCGCAGGTCAATCCAGACCTGCAGTTTGCAGTGCTTTCCGCGGTCTCTGATCCCCGCGGACTGTGACCGCGTGAATCAGAGTCTTACAACGTGCCTAAACTGTTAAATTTTAACCCATGCAAGGCGGCGTGGGTGGTGCAGGAGGTGCCTCCTCTGTAATAATCGTTGGTGGCATAGTGGTTTTAGCAGCGTGTCAGGACATTGCTGACACTCTGCTAAAAACTGCTGACATCTGTGCTGCAGATGTCAGCCGTTTAACCCCTTTCCATGCTGCCGCCCCGAATCTTGATGGGATTGCAGAGGAAGGGAGCTCCCCTCTCTCCCCATCACCCGCTGCTCTGTTCTGGCAGCGGGTGATGGTTACCATGGCAGCAGGATGCTTTCAGAGGCGTCCTGCTTGCCATGGTACTGTAAGTCTGATCTGACTTCTGCTAAAGGCCAAAGTCTGATCAGACTAGTGAAAAGTTAAAAATACAGTACAATACACTATATAGTGTACTGTACTGTATTATACTGACATCAGACCCACTGGATCTTCAAGAACCAAGTGGGTCTGCGTAAAAAAAATATGTAAAAAAGTGGAAAAAAAATGTAAAAATAAATATATCGCTGAATAAAAATTAAAAACATAAAATACACTACACATATTATGTATTGCCGCGTCCATAAAAAGCTGCTCTATAAAAATATATCACGTGACCTAAAGTAAATACCCTTAAGTAAATACCGTAAGACATAAACAAAAAAATGGTGTAAAAACGCCATTTTTTGTAATCTTACATCACAAAAAGTGTAATACTGAGTGATCAAAAAGGGATATACCTCTCAAAATAGTCCCAATCAAACCGCCATCTCATCCCGCAAAAAAATCCCCCCAAAAAATAAAAAAATATGGCTCTCAGACTATGGAGACACTAAAACATAATTTTTTTTCTAAAATGCTGTTATTGTGTTAAAATAAAATAAATAAAAAAACAGTATACATATTAGTTATCACCGCGTCCATAAAAATCTGCTCTATAATAATATCACATGATCTAACCCCTCCGGTAAATACCGTAAAAATTTTTTAATAAAAGCAATGTAAAAATAAAACATTTTTGTCACCCCACATTACAAAAACAGTAATAGCAAGCGATCAAAAAGTTATATGCACTCAAAAATAGTGCCAATCAAACCGCCATCTCATCTCGCAAAAAATTATACCCCACATAGGACAATCTCCTAAAAAAAAATTAAAAATATGGCTCTCAGACTATGGAGACATTAAAACATGATTTTTATTTGTTTCAAAAATGATATTATTGTGTAAAACTTAAATAAATAAAAAGTATACATATTATGTATCGCCGCATCCGTAACAACCTGCTCTATAAAACTAATACATGACCTAACCCCTCAGATGAACACAGCAAAAAAAAATATATAAATACCTTATCAAAAGCCATTTTTGTCACCTTACATCACAAAAAGTGTAATAGCAAGCGATCAAAATGTCATATGCAACCTAAGATAGTGCCAATCAAACCGTCATTAGTCAAAAAATAAGCCCCTACATACATAAGAGAGTCGCCCAAAAAAAAATATGGCTTTCAGAATGTGGAGACACAAAAAAAAGATTTTTTTCAAAAATGCTTTGTTATGAAAAACTGAAACAAAAAAACCCAAGTCATATTTGGTATTGTCACATCTGTAACAACCTGCTCTATGGAAATAGCACTCGATCTAGCCTGTCAGATCAACTATGCAAATAACAAAAAATAAAAACGGTCCCAAAAGAGCTAATTTTTTTACAAATATTCCATTTTAATCCATTTGCCAGTAACAAAGCAAGGGTTAACAGCCAAACAAATCTCAATATTTATTGCCCTGATTCTGTAGTTTGCAGAAACACCCATATGTGGTCGTAAACTGCTGTATAGCCAAACGGCAGGGCATAGAAAGAAGGGAACGCCATATGGTTTTTGGAAGGCAGATTTTGCTGGACTGGTTTTTTGATACCATGTCCCATTTGAAGCCCCCCTGATGCACCCCTACAGTAGAGACTCCAAAAAAGTGACCCCATTTTGGAAACTACGGGATAAGGTGGCAGTTTTGTTTACCCTACTTTAGGGTAAATATGATTTTTGGTTGCTCTATATTACTCTTTTTTTGAGGCAAGGAAAAAATAGAAATTCTGAAATTTCATCTCCATTTGCCAATAACTCTTGTGGAACACCTAAAGGGTTAACAAAATTTGTAAAATCGATTTTTAATACCTTGAGGGGTGTAGTTTCTTAGATGGAGTCACTTTTATGGCGTTTCTACTCTAGGGGTGCATTGGGGGGCTTCAAATGGGACATTGTGTGAAAAAATGTCCAGCAAAATCCGCCTTCTAAAAACCATATGGTGTTCCCTTCATTCTGTGCCCTGTTGTTTGGCCATACAGCAGTTTACGACCACATATGGGGTGTTTCTGCAAACTACAGAATCAGGGCAATAAATGTTCAGTTTTGTTTGGCTGTTAACCCTTGCTTTGTTACTGGAAAAATGGATTAAAATGAAAAATTTTCAAAAGAAAAAAATCGAAATTCTGAAATTTTATCTCCATTTGACATTAACTCTTGTGGAAAAAGGGTTAACGACATTTGTAAAATCAGTTTTGAATACCTTGAGGGGTGTAGTTTGTAGAACGGGGTTATTTTTGGGTGGTTTCTATTATGTAAGCCTCACAAAGTGACTTCAGACCTGAACTGGTCCCTAAAACGTGGGTTTCTGAAAAATGTCAAGATTTGCTTCTAAACTTCTAAGCCTTGTAACATCCCCAAAAATGAAATGGCATTCCCAAAATGATCGATACATGAAGTAGACATATGGGGAATGAAAATCAATAACTTTTTGGCGGTATTACTATGTATTCTAGAAGTAGAGAAATTGAAACTTGGAAAATTGCAAATTTTTTCACATTTTTGGTAAATTTTTAATATGTGATCGAAAAAATCTTAGAATGGCCTGCATAAGTAAAAGCGTTTAAAAGTTATCACCACATAAAGTGACACTGGTCAGATTTGCAAAAATGGCCGGGTCCTTAAGGTGAAATAGGGCTGAGTCCTTAAGGGGTTAAAGCAGTAAGTTTTTATTGTTTATAGATAAAAATAGACAGTTGAATACAACATATATGGTATAACAAGTCAGTACAGTCACTTAGCCACTTTGGCAGTACTCAACAAAGGTTTTCATACATCAAGATATAAAGAAAACAGTAAATTATCAAATAAAACAAATCAGAAAAAGAAAAATATAAGAGTAGTCTCCTCTCGACGCATAGGATATAATATCAGATTCTTTAATAAGCATGTATATGGATCAACACATCTGTATCGCCAGTTTTGACTCCACATCTCTGCAAAACTAGAATAGGATTGGTTAGCCATGGCTAGAGTTCTTTCATAGATATAAGTGGTATTCAGTTTTAGAAGAACTTCTAATAAGCAAGGAATTTTTGAACTTTTCCAAATCTGGGTAATGGCTAGTTTAGTTGATAGAAGGAGATGACCTATGACTAGCCTAAGGTTATACGGGATGGCATCTAAATCTATGAGAAGTAAAGCCATTGAAGGCGAAGGGGTTAGCTGGTAACCCAGCAGGTCCTTAGCTAGGGAAAAGCTTCCTTCCATATTCCTTGGGCAAAGGATATGAAAAAGCGTGCTTCTGTGTCCACATCCTCTCCAGCATAGATGTGAAACTCCCGGGAAAAAGTTGCTCAAACGGTCTGGTGTAAAGTACCATCTCAAGACAGTTTTTATCAGAGATTCATAGTGAAAAACACATTTCAAACACTTAGAGATTAGAGTTGAGCGAACACCTGGATGTTCGGGTTCGAGAAGTTCGGCAAAACTTCCCGAAAACGTTCGGGCTCGGGATCCGAACTCGACCCGAACCCCATTGAAGTCAATGGGGACCCAAACTTTTGGGCACTAAAAAGGCTGTAAAATAGTCCAGGAAAGGGCTAGAGGGCTGCAAAAGGCAGCAAAATGTAGGTAAATGCCCTGCAAACAAATGTGGATAGGGAAATGAATTAAAATAACATTAAATAAATAAAAATTAACCAATATCAATTGGAGAGAGGTCTCATAGCAGAGAATCAGGTTTTAAGTCGCCCACCAATGGAGAAGTTATTTAAGCCCCAGCACCCAGACAGAGGAGAGAGGTCCCACAGCAAGGAATAAGGCGTCATATCACCCACCACTGGAGAAGGTCACTTTCAGTTATTTAGGCCCCAGCACCCAGACAGAGGAGAGAGGTCCCACAGCAAGGAATAAAGCGTCATATCACCCACCACTGGAGAAGGTCACTTTCAGCTATTTAGGCCCCAGCACCCAGACAAAGGAGAGAGGTTCCACAGCAAGGAATAAGGAGTCATATCACCCACCACTGGAGAAGGTCACTTTCAGTTATTTAGGCCCCAGCACCCAGACAGAGGAGAGAGGTCCCAGAGCAAGGAATAAGTTGTCATATCACCCACCACTGGAGAAGGTCACTTTCAGTTATTTAGGCCCCAGCACCCATACAGAGGATAGAGGTCCCACAGCAAGGAATAAGGCGTCATACCACCCACCACTGGAGATGGTCACTTTCAGTTATTTAGGCCCCAGCACCCAGACAGAGGAGAGAGGTCCCACAGCAAGGAATAAGGCGTCATATCACCCACCACTGGAGAAGGTCACTTTCAGTTATTTAGGCCCCAGCACCCAGACAGAGGAGAGAAATATATGTTTTGGCGGACACTATTATACTTTGCCAGCCACTGCTGGGACACCAGATTCAGGGTATTGCTATTTTGGCAATTGAATTACACCCCAGAACAAAATATATGTTTTGGCGGACACAATTATACTTTGCCAGCCAGTGCTGGGACACTAGATTCAGGGTATTGCTATTTTGGCAATTGAATTTCACCCCAGAACAAAATATATGTTTTGGCGGACACTATTATACTTTGCCAACGAGTGCTGGGACACCAGATTCAGGTTATTGCTATTTTGGCAATTGAATTTCACCCCAGAACAAAATATATGATTTGGCGGACACTATTACACTTTGCCAGCCACTGCTGGGACACCAGATTAAGGGTATTGCTATTTCGGCAAGTGAATTTCACCCCAGAACAAAATGTATGTTTTGGCGGACACTATTATACTTTGCCAGCCACTACTGGGACACCAGATTCAGGGTATTGCTATTTTGGCAATTTAATTTCACCCCAGAACAAAATATACCCTGTTATGGACAGATTTAAACTAGGCCTGCAACTGCTGGAACACCAGATTCAGGGTATTGCTATTTTGGCAATTTAATTTCACCCCAGAACAAAATATATGTTTTGGCGGACACTATTATACTTTACCAGCCACTGCTGGGACACCAGATTTAGGGTATTGCTATTTTGGCAAGTGAATTTCCCCCCAGAAAAAAATATATGTTTTGGCGGACACTATTATACTTTGCCAGCCAGTGCTGGGACACCAGATTCAGGGTATTGCTATTTTGGCAATTGAATTTCACCCCAGAACAAAATATATGTTTTGGCGGACACTATTATACTTTGCCAGCCAGTGCTGGGACACCAGATTCAGGGTATTGCTATTTTGGCAATTGAATTTCACCCCAGAACAAAATATATGTTTTGGCGGACACTATTATACTTTGCCAGCCAGTGCTGGAACACCAGATTCAGGGTATTGCTATTTTGGCAAGTGAATTTCACCCCAGAACAAAATATATGTTTTGGCGGACACTATTATACTTTGCCAGCCAGTGCTGGGACACCAGATTCAGGGTATTGCTATTTTGGCAATTTAATTTCACCCCAGAACAAAATATACCCTGTTATGGACAGATTTAAACTAGGCCTGCAACTGCTGGAACACCAGATTCAGGGTATTGCTATTTTGGCAATTTAATTTCACCCCAGAACAAAATATATGTTTTGGCGGACACTATTATACTTTACCAGCCACTGCTGGGACACCAGATTTAGGGTATTGCTATTTTGGCAAGTGAATTTCCCCCCAGAAAAAAATATATGTTTTGGCGGACACTATTATACTTTGCCAGCCAGTGCTGGGACACCAGATTCAGGGTATTGCTATTTTGGCAATTGAATTTCACCCCAGAACAAAATATATGTTTTGGCGGACACTATTATACTTTGCCAGCCAGTGCTGGGACACCAGATTCAGGGTATTGCTATTTTGGCAATTGAATTTCACCCCAGAACAAAATATATGTTTTGGCGGACACTATTATACTTTGCCAGCCAGTGCTGGAACACCAGATTCAGGGTATTGCTATTTTGGCAAGTGAATTTCACCCCAGAACAAAATATATGTTTTGGCGGACACTATTATACTTTGCCAGCCAGTGCTGGGACACCAGATGCAGGGTATTGCTATTTTGGCAATTGAATTTCACCCCAGAACAAAATATACCCTGTTACGGACAGATTTAAACTAGGCCTGCAACTGCTGGAACACCAGATTCAGGGTATTGCTATTTTGGCAACTGAATTTCACCCCATAACAAAATATATGTTTTGGCGGACACTATTATACTTTGCCAGCCACTGCTGGGACACCAGATTCAGGGTATTGCTATTTTGGCAATTGAATTTCACCCCAGAACAAAATATATGTTTTGGCGGACACTATTATACTTTGCCAGCCAGTGCTGGGACACCAGATTCAGGGTATTGCTATTTTGGCAATTGAATTTCACCCCAGAACAAAATATATGTTTTGGCGGACACTATTATACTTTGCCAGCCAGTGCTGGGACACCAGATTCAGGGTATTGCTATTTTGGCAATTGAATTTCACCCCAGAACAAAATATATGTTTTGGCGGACACTATTATACTTTGCCAGCCACTACTGGGACACCAGATTCAGGGTATTGCTATTTTGGCAATTGAATTTCACCCCATAACAAAATATACCCTGTTACAGACAGATTTAAACTAGGCCTGCAACTGCTGGAACACCAGATTCAGGGTATTGCTATTTTGGCAATTGAATTTCACCCCAGAACAAAATATATGTTTTGGCGGACACTATTATACTTTGCCAGCCACTGCTGGGACACCAGATTCAGGGTATTGCTATTTTGGCAATTGAATTTCACCACAGAACAAAATATACCCTGTTACAGACAGATTTAAACTAGGCCTGCAACTGCTGGAACACCAGATTTAGGGTATTGCTATTTTGGCAATTGAATTTCACCCCAGAACAAAATATATGTTTTGGCGGACACTATTATACTTTGCCAGCCAGTGCTGGGACACCAGATTTAGGGTATTGCTATTTTTGCAAGTGAATTTCACCCCAGAACAAAATATATGTTTTGGCGGACACTATTATACTTTGCCAGCCACTACTGGGACACCAGATTCAGGGTATTGCTATTTTGGCAATTGAATTTCACCCCAGAACAAAATATACCCTGTTACTGACAGATTTAAACTAGGCCTGCAACTGCTGGAACACCAGATTCAGGGTATTGCTATTTTGGCAATTGAATTTCACCCCAGAACAAAATATATGTTTTGGCGGACACTATTATACTTTGCCAGCCAGTGCTGGGACACCAGATTCAGGGTATTGCTATTTTGGCAAGTGAATTTAACCCCAGAACAAAATATATGTTTTGGCGGACACTATTATACTTTGCCAGCAAGTGCTGGGACACCAGATTCAGGGTATTGCTATTTTGGCAATTGAATTTCACCCCAGAACAAAATATATGTTTTAGCGGACAGCTATTATACTTTGCCAGCCACTACTGGGACACCAGATTCAGGGTATTGCTATTTTGGCAATTGAATTTCACCCCAGAACAAAATATATGTTTTGGCGGACACTATTATACTTTGCCAGCCAGTGCTGGGACACCAGATTCAGGGTATTGCTATTTTGGCAAGTGAATTTCACCCCAGAACAAAATATATGTTTTGGCGGACACTATTATACTTTGCCAGCCAGTGCTGGGACACCAGATTCAGGGTATTGCTATTTTGGCAATTGAATTTCACCCCAGAACAAAATATATGTTTTGGCGGACACTATTATACTTTGCCAGCCACTACTGGGACACCAGATTCAGGGTATTGCTATTTTGGCAATTGAATTTCACCCCATAACAAAATATATGTTTTGGCGGACACTATTATACTTTGCCAGCAAGTGCTGGGACACCAGATTCAGGGTATTGCTATTTTGGCAATTGAATTTCACCCCAGAACAAAATATATGTTTTGGCGGACACTATTATACTTTGCCAGCCACTGCTGGGACACCAGATTCAGGGTATTGCTATTTTGGCAAGTGAATTTCACCCCAGAACAAAATATATGTTTTGGCGGACACTATTATACTTTGCCAGCCAGTGCTGGGACACCAGATTCAGGGTATTGCTATTTTGGCAATTGAATTTCACCCCAGAACAAAGTATACCCTGTTACGGACAGATTTAAACTAGGCCTGCAACTGCTGGAACACCAGATTCAGGGTATTGCTATTTTGGCAATTGAATTTCACCCCAGAACAAAATATATGTTTTGGCAGACACTATTATACTTTGCCAGCCACTGCTGGGACACCAGATTTAGGGTATTGCTATATTGGCAAGTGAATTTCCCCCCAGAACAAAATATATGTTTTGGCGGACACTATTATACTTTGCCAGCCACTGCTGGGACACCAGATTCAGGGTATTGCTATTTTGGCAATTTAATTTCACCCCAGAACAAAATATATGTTTTGGCAGACACTATTATACTTTGCCAGCCACTGCTGGGACACCAGATTCAGGGTATTGCTATTTTGGCAATTGAATTTCAACCCAGAACAAAATATATGTTTTGGCGGACACTATTATACTTTGCCAGCCACTGCTGGGACACCAGATTCAGGGTATTGCTATTTTGGCTAGTGAATTTCACCCCAGAACAAAATATATTTTTTGGCGGACACTATTATACTTTGCCAGCCAGTGCTGGGACACCATATTTAGGGTATTGCTATTTTGGCAATTTAATTTCACCCCAGAACAAAATATACCCTGTTATGGACAGATTTAAACTAGGCCTGCAACTGCTGGAACACCAGATTCAGGGTATTGCTATTTTGGGACACCAGATTTAGGGTATTGCTATTTTGGCAAGTAAATTTCACCCCAGAACAAAATATATGTTTTGGCGGACACTATTATACTTTGCCAGCCACTGCTAGGACACCAGATTCAGGGTATTGCTATTTTGGCAAGTGAATTTCACCCCAGAACAAAATATATGTTTTGGTGGACACTATTATACTTTGCCAGTGTCACGACTGTGACTGATCCAGACAGGTCTGGGAGGAGAACGTCGCAGCGACTTGCTACTCGCGATAGCTGGTGAGTTTGCTCTGTGGTTCAAGGTATGTCATCCGGGTTTTGCCTTGTGAACCTTTTTGTCCTGACTGGGAGTTTGTAGGCATTCTTCTCAGGTGAGTCCTGTCTGCCACTCCTAGCTACTATATTAGATGCACCCCTACAGTAGAGACTCCAAAAAAGTGACCCCATTTTGGAAACTACGGGATAAGGTGGCAGTTTTGTTTACCCTACTTTAGGGTAAATATGATTTTTGGTTGCTCTATATTACTCTTTTTTTGAGGCAAGGAAAAAATAGAAATTCTGAAATTTCATCTCCATTTGCCAATAACTCTTGTGGAACACCTAAAGGGTTAACAAAATTTGTAAAATCGATTTTTAATACCTTGAGGGGTTTAGTTTCTTAGATGGAGTCACTTTTATGGCGTTTCTACTCTAGGGGTGCATTGGGGGGCTTCAAATGGGACATTGTGTGAAAAAAAATGTCCAGCAAAATCCGCCTTCTAAAAACCATATGGTGTTCCCTTCATTCTGTGCCCTGTTGTTTGGCCATACAGCAGTTTACGACCACATATGGGGTGTTTCTGCAAACTACAGAATCAGGGCAATAAATGTTCAGTTTTGTTTGGCTGTTAACCCTTGCTTTGTTACTGGAAAAAATGGATTAAAATGAAAAATTTTCAAAAGAAAAAAATCGAAATTCTGAAATTTTATCTCCATTTGACATTAACTCTTGTGGAAAAAGGGTTAACGACATTTGTAAAATCAGTTTTGAATACCTTGAGGGGTGTAATTTGTAGAACGGGGTTATTTTTGGGTGGTTTCTATTATGTAAGCCTCACAAAGTGACTTCAGACCTGAACTGGTCCCTAAAACGTGGGTTTCTGAAAAATGTCAAGATTTGCTTCTAAACTTCTAAGCCTTGTAACATCCCCAAAAAATGAAATGGCATTCCCAAAATGATCGATGCATGAAGTAGACATATGGGGAATGAAAATCAATAACTTTTTTGGCGGTATTACTATGTATTCTAGAAGTAGAGAAATTGAAACTTGGAAAATTGCAAATTTTTTCACATTTTTGGTAAATTTTTAATATGTGATCGAAAAAAAATCTTAGAATGGCCTGCATAAGTAAAAGCGTTTAAAAGTTATCACCACATAAAGTGACACTGGTCAGATTTGCTAAAAATGGCCGGGTCCTTAAGGTGAAATAGGGCTGAGTCCTTAAGGGGTTAAAGCAGTAAGTTTTTATTGTTTATAGATAAAAATAGACAGTTGAATACAACATATATGGTATAACAAGTCAGTACAGTCACTTAGCCACTTTGGCAGTACCAACAAAGGTTTTCATACATCAAGATATAAAGAAAACAGTAAATTATCAAATAAAACAAATCAGAAAAAGAAAAATATAAGAGTAGTCTCCTCTCGACGGATAGGATATAATATCAGATTCTTTAATAAGCATGTATATGGATCAACACATCTGTATCGCCAGTTTTGACTCCACATCTCTGCAAAACTAGAATAGGATTGGTTAGCCATGGCTAGAGTTCTTTCATAGATATAAGTGGTATTCAGTTTTAGAAGAACTTCTAATAAGCAAGGAATTTTTGAACTTTTCCAAATCTGGGTAATGGCTAGTTTAGTTGATAGAAGGAGATGACCTATGACTAGCCTAAGGTTATACGGGATGGCATCTAAATCTATGAGAAGTAAAGCCATTGAAGGCGAAGGGGTTAGCTGGTAACCCAGCAGGTCCTTAGCTAGGGAAAAAGCTTCCTTCCATATTCCTTGGGCAAAGGATATGAAAAAGCGTGCTTCTGTGTCCACATCCTCTCCAGCATAGATGTGAAACTCCCGGGAAAAAGTTGCTCAAACGGTCTGGTGTAAAGTACCATCTCAAGACAGTTTTTATCAGAGATTCATAGTGAAAAACACATTTCAAACACTTAGAGATTAGAGTTGAGCGAACACCTGGATGTTCGGGTTCGAGAAGTTCGGCAAAACTTCCCGAAAACGTTCGGGCTCGGGATCCGAACTCGACCCGAACCCCATTGAAGTCAATGGGGACCCAAACTTTTGGGCACTAAAAAGGCTGTAAAATAGTCCAGGAAAGGGCTAGAGGGCTGCAAAAGGCAGCAAAATGTAGGTAAATGCCCTGCAAACAAATGTGGATAGGGAAATGAATTAAAATAACATTTGTGGTCAGGGCTAACACTCGGACGAGCGGTAACCCCTACCTACAAAGTGGCTGTGGTGTGCCGGGAGCCACGGCGTGGGTATGCCAGGAAGGGGGCATACCCTAGGTTAGATGAAGAGAAAGGGGATGGGTGGGAGGGTAAGCTGACCGGATTGTCAGCGCACATGGCCTGCTGCGGGAGGGGCGATTAAATATAGCATGCCCCTCCCACAAATACAGGCTGATTACAGCCTTAACTACTTGTGGTCAGGGCTAACACTCGGACGAGCGGTAACCCCTACCTACAAAGTGGCTGTGGTGTGCCGGGAGCCACGACGTGGGTATGCCAGGAAGGGGGCAAAAGACTCCATGTAGTTTGCATAATCGTTTATTAGACTCTTATTGCAAAGCTAGATGACAAAATGCTTGAGCAATCTCCTGTTGTGGGTTCGGGATATACCTGGTGAAGCAGG